>WURT03022258.1:0-15754 GCA_009936505.3 Holothuria glaberrima | reverse complement strand
AAACGTGTTTCCAAAGTGGGGGCAAAAAAGTGTTTAGAAAAGTGTTTAATTCATAAACACTGTTTTTACAGTGTATCGATCCTATTCCGTGCTACAATTTCTCAACCAATTAAATATGCCAGAGTTTAACTATTTCGTGACATAAACTATTTATACGAAAACGGAGAAAAACAGAAAGTAATATATAATGACAAACGATTCCTTGTAAAACTTACGGTGAGACAGCTGCTTAGAAATGCAATGGGAATTTCATGTTCGAATATTGAAATCGCAAAGTTTTGTATCAGTGTTGGTATGTTACGAACATGATAACTTCTTTTCTGTAGGTGACCATGACGGTTTTTCTTGATAGAATGATTGTGAGACGATATCTATCACAATATTGTTGGTGAATTATTGAATAAAATGCGCTTTACACGAGATGACTGCTATTCTGTAAGCTCACTGTGTCAGGGCAAGTTAAGAAAGTTGCACGAAGTATAACTTGCTGCATAGAGTTATCTAAGTTCAACCGAGTTCTTCTGAGTTTTTTCTCTGAATATGCATTCATTATCAGGGTGAAACTCAGTTGACTGAACTTGAAAGGCTCCTTGCGGCAAGTACTTCTCATTTCCTCAAACTATCTCATTTTCTGGGTTATAAATAGCTTTTATTATGAATACAGGGAATTGAAAATACGTGACTAACGCCTTATTTCTTCAAAGAAATAATTTTAGGCAAGGTAGAGAATGAGACTGAATTTAGTTTGCAATCTAAGTTTGACTTAACACTGTTGCAGTTACTGTAATAATTCCCTTTCACCCACCTCTTATACACCCCGCTCTCTGTGGACAAAGACTGGATATTTACATAGACAGTCTGCACTACAATTTAATTTAATATAGTCTTTTGCAATGCAACAAAATTTGGGTTATCACTAATAATGTGTCATGAATAATAATAAAGTCATGAACTGTCTGTAATCTTTCCACCGAGCAGACTTATTTTCTAGGGCAAGTCTGTGTATGGCAATGTTTTCAACATAAAGACATACGTCTTTGGGGTGCTCATGGACCTGTCAGGGGTTAGGAGTAATTTTTGCTGAACATGCATTATTTTCTTGTGAAAGGAGTGGAAAGAATGTGATGATAGAGGATGATAGAGGATGTTCTACGTACCAACGTTAAATATAATGTAGCTCTAAAGTTAGTGAGATGAGGTTTTACGGCTCAGTTTGTAACCAAATGGTTTAAGTCGGGCCGGCCACGGTCTTATTCCCAGTTGTGACTCAATGGCTTGTTTTCCCTACTCCATTGCTTATGCTGAGCACCAAGCACAAAGGCAGTAGGATCCATTTTTAAAGTCTTTGGTATGATCCGGCCAGGATTCGAACCCCCGACCTTCTGGTTGCAAATCGGATGCTCTAAATTTAGAACAATGCAATTCTCACCCGAAGAAGTTTAAATACACAGTTACAATAAAACTGTGTCAATGCTCTCTCATATTTGCAAAAACAATATTTTTTCTCAGCCTGGACTGCAGGTCAATTAGGGACATGTATACTGCAGAGGTGAGCTTTGGAAGAAGGGCTGAAAACCCCTGCCCTATGGGACCATAGGCCACATGTGAAGGCATTTCGCATGAACAAGAATTTTTTTGCTCTGAATTTTTCACGAACTGGCAAATGAACATGACGGAAATGGCATCTTCTCTGGGGGCACACGTCTTTACATCCCCACGTATTGCTCCTATATATGTTATGAAGACAACGGCCAACCAACGCTTTTAAAACAATGATCCCGTCAACCAGTTTAAATACTGAATGTGTTACACCTTTGAGCTGTTACACTCCCGTGTAACTGTCAGCTACTTCTCACTGATATGCACGTGTCATTGGCCAATAAGAATAACTTAGGCTGTCCCACACAATTTCCAAAAAATAATCAATACAACTGTAGTCTTAAATAGGCCTGTCACCATACAGCAGAATGGCATCGCGATTATCGGTATCGAAAGTATCGCGATGCATAGTAGTATCGCAGTACTACCCCAAAAAATTGAACTTGTGAATGTATTCAATTTTACACTTAATTCATTTCATACTCTTAATTGCTTGGTTGTTTTTGTAACTATTCTGTTTACTTAAGCAGCATGAAATCCATTTGAAAACATAAAAAACTGCAACAAATGTTTATGAATATGGTTGAATAACACAATACGTTCGTTTGCTTCTACTTTCTTTCTTTTGATATCGCGATATTTAAAGGATGTCCAGGAAATTAGGATCGCGATTATCACGTTTATCGATGAATGGTGACAGCCTTAGTAGGATTTTCACACTTTCAGCACACCATGTGAAAGAGTTAAGGAATAAACACGTAGCCGCAGAAGAATTTTTCAAAAAGAAAAAGTCGATGGAATGAATTGCAAGGAACCATTCAATTTACTTATTTACATATCTTCATCTATGCAGCAACGAGACGATCATAGGAAAATTGACAAAAAAGGAAGATGACATCCTTGAATAAATCAAATTTACAACAAATAAGCTAAGAATGACGGAATGCTAAATACCTGATCTGACAGCTTACAGTCAAAATTATTCTTTTTCTAGGAATATTATCATTAATATTAGCTCCTAGCCTCCTAGGCATATTACCTTGGAAAATGAATAATTGCTGAATGTTTTTGGATGTCGAAGGGACTGCGATGAAAACGTGTCGATTATATTTTAAGCCTATTTTAAGTTATATTATAAGTAACTCACACAGTAAGAAAACCTTAGTTGGTTTAGCCACCACAACAACTTTACAAAACTTATTTATCGAAGAAATTTGTGTTAGCAAATACGGACCCTTAAAAGTATTTAGGAATTTAACATTTCTTCAAACAGTTTTTGCCCACTTTGTAAACATGTTTAGATGCTAAACACAAGCGTCTGATTCTTAAACGTTTTGTATTGAAACATCCTTATAGCAACTAAACATGTAGTGTTTCAATTCTAAGCATGTTCATAGTATAAGCGTGCATCTTTATCATTCATTTTAATGCACGCTGCATGCTAACAAAAGTGTATTATTTTGGAATACACGAAAACACCGTGCAGTGTCAAAGGCATTCCGGCTAAAGTGTTTATCTTATCACATGAAACGACATAAACACTTTGTAACGGCCACCGTCACTGTATATAGCCTACATAATATATATATATATATATATATATTTGCATATATGTATCTATATATAAATATTAATTGATTGAACTGTGGCTATTTTCACTTCAATCACTTCGATGATTAGCACATGCATGTGTTATCCCAATTGATGCCAAGATGTCCCATTTCTCTTAGCAACTGGTTAAATGCAATCTTACATTCTTGGAAAAATACAGTTTTGTGTTCATATATGACCTTTAAAATTCTCGGAAAATTTTCTTTTGACCTGTGGTGAACTCATATGAAATTTGACCTCTAACAAAAACCATAGGACTCTATCCCCCTTCATGGGGTATCCACATACAAAGTATAAAAATTATCCAAGTTTCCTACCTTGAAATATCGAGTTAACAAGGTTTTCAGAATTTGAACTTGTGACCCCAGATGACGTTTGACCTCCACCAACCACAATGTGGTTCTCCTTCTCACCATGGGCATCTAAAACTAAATAGTAAATGTATTCAAGCTTCCTGCCTTGTTAGATATTTCTTTAACAAAGTTTTCAGAGTTTGACCCTCGGTGATCCCAGATGACGTTTGCCCTCCACCAAAAACAATAAGGTTCATACTGTTACCTAGCCTACGTAGCGCCTCTGTGGCTGCCGCCCCCTTAGGAGTTAGTTTTTTCCCAGCGATGAGCTGAACGAAAAAACTTCGTCCGCTCCGGGAGGTAATTCTTACCATGGGGCATCCGCATACTAAGTATGGAATCTATCCAAGCTTTTTACCTTGACATATCGTGTTAACAAACAGTGCACAAACACACACATAGGCATACACATACAGTCGACTTTACATTCAGTTTAAGGACCTCTTTGTATTTTCTTCCTTAGCCCTAACTTTAACAATATACTCTCTATTGTTAAACTTCTAAGGACTTCAGAAATCTATTGAATTTCCTTCTAAGCACCTGAAATCCATTGTTTAGGTCCTCAATCTGAATGCCAAACAAACTCACCTAGACACACACGCACATACATACATAAACATGCATGCAATCGTAAATGCATAGGTTTTCCCTATCATAGAAACCAAATACGTTTAGATGTACTAATAGTGAAGTACATGAACCCTCCCATTTACCCTCCGTTATACTACTTTAGAGTTTCGTACATGTCACGACCTCATAGAGCAGTTCTTTACAAGGGTACAAGTTGTCTATCATATTTTACCACCAACTATACAGTTGTGACATTTCCTGGTTTTTGTGTCCATTTGGCGAATTATCGTGTCAATTTAATGACTTTTATATCAAACAGTTTTGATGATAAAAACCTTCGTGGTATACTGCTGTAATTACATATAACAACATACGTTTCTCTTTTTACGATCTCGCTTTTCAGTCAAGCACATTCGTGGCAACAAAGGCCGGTATTTCCGTCATTACACATCTGTTATTACCCCCTAATTGTATGTTTGACATTTGTGTGCATTTTTCATACGCTTGTAAGAGCTTGTTCATGTAATGTGACTTTTTCACGTCCAATGTGTTGTAAAAAAAGGGCATATCTGCCTCAAAATGATCAGGTGAATTTTAAGAGCGTGGGTTGTCAAGTTGTCGTCAAGAAATGTCTACAAAAGGTGTAACGTAGGCATGTGAATTTAAAATAGAGGGTTCAATTTTGGATACCAAAGACCAAGTGAAAAAATTTTAGACGCTGGTAGCAAGTTTCTAAATTAGGAGGAGGAGGGGGTGGTACTGATGAACAAGGCCCACCACGAAAAAAAAAATACCAAGAAAAAACCCTTGGTATACATGGAGCTCCAACTACCCATGGGTATAGCTACAGCAGCCATGTTGTAGTCAACTTCAAATCATCGTAATACTTATTGGAACGTGAGCTAACGCCAAAGTCGGGACCGTACCCAGCTTGTCAAAGTTTATGTTTGGAAGGCATTCGAAATTGATCAAATTCTAATATCTGTAACAGAAATCATAGTTGTGAAAAATTTGGGGTATTGACCCGCAGTGCCCGTCTCGGAGGCAGCGAATCTGTCTACATCAACATGCTTACTTACATCATTAATGATGTTTTGGTTAGTAAATACTAATCCTATAAGCAAATAAACTTGTAGTAAAAATACTTGTTTACAAAGTCTCCTCTGTTCCCTAGCAAAGAGCCGAAGGCCGAAAACCAGACTTATAGTTAAAGTTCATGAATTCCTCCATTTGATTTTGCTCTAATATATAACTGAGCCGTACGTACATCTCGCATGGACACGTGGGCAAATGTGTTTACAAAAACAAAGTCAATACGTTACGCCTAACTTACCTGAAGCGCGTAAAGAATTCTGTCCTCTAATAGACAAATTCCTCTTTCTAATGTATGCATTTATCTACAATCCTTCCCATCACTTTCCTTAGTTTGCCTCTTTGAGCCGCTAAAGATTCACAGCAAAGGTCTGAGATCCGAGAGATAAAATCGAAGTAGAAGATAAGGAGAGGGTGCAGTGGTTCGAATGATAAACCTTTACAATTCACCTGTTTTTCAGCTGACTACAGATCAGAAGGTATACATACTTGACGTTCCCAATTTCTGATGCAGTTATTCTTAACGCTAGTCAAAGGATAGTATACTATGTTGAGTGATAAGTAACTTATGAATATTCAGATATATTTGAATAGTAAATGACTCACAGATAATCAAATATATTGAATACAAATTAGTCATAAACACTCAGATATTGATTACCTCATGAATATTCAGCTGTTTAAACCAGTAAATAACGCATGGATATTCAGATCATTAAATTTAAATAACTTGTGAATGTCCGCACCGTATAGCTTGAATACTGAAACCTTCAAAAGGTCAAAGAACTACCGACGAGGAGAAATATGTCCAGAATAATTGAACATTTCAAAGCTTTTCAATAAGTTATGAACTCTATCTCCGATCATGAAACTTCATGTTGCAACTTTTAAAAACAGTCTTGCGACTATCTACAAATGCAGGGGAAAACCTGAAACTACTCCCAAATGGAGTTACGACCTCGAAGAGACACTATAATTAATAAGAAGCATCAAGACAGGTCAATCTGCAGTGCAATCAAGAGTAGTAGGTATATTAAAGACATTTTTATTAAAGGGGCTTATTGAGTTGAAATCGATTATTTTGTGACGAGTTTGAAGGAAATTATTGTATGACAATGTTTGTAATTAGCCTCATTACTCATGTATTACTTCCAATAGTGACCAAAATGTGAGAGTGTAATTTTTGTATGGGCTTAAGCGCTTGTAATTTACGATGCTTGTTCAAGCCCTTGAAAGACCAGCCTCTCTTGAATATACAACATGTATATACAACTGAAGCATAATCACAACAGCTGTTGGTAGGAGGAGGTGCAAGCCTGTCAATGAAGTTGATATCAGCCTCATTCATTGGCTGTCTTTGAACAGGGTTGCATATTATTTATACGTAATAATAAAAAGGGGCTGGTCACGATTTGTAACAAATTTTTTCAATCATTAATTACCCTATCATGACAATTTCATTTGTATGCTAGATGTGAAGAATCTCTCAGTCAGACCACTTCCATCTCAAGAGACGTGAAAAACATCATGAGTTTTGTGAACCAATTCAATAAGCCCCTTTAATTCATAATGCTTGGAGACTGCAGATCACACAATGTCTGTACTTCAAATACATATTGCAAAAATATTGAGACATATAACACTCCGAGCACAACTATTTGTTATTATTAAAATATCAAAGAGAAATATTCAAGTTATAAAATCTTTTAACTGGAAATTATATTCTGTGACTGTTTGAAACAATTCAGCATTTGACTACCTGGAACTACTCCCAAATGGAGTCACGACCCCGACTGAGAGACACATGCTTAACGAGAAGCATTAATACAGGTCAATCTGCAGTGCAATTAAGACTAGTAGGTATATATATATATATATATATATATATATTTAAGACATTATTAATTCATCCTGACTGGCGACTGCAGATCACAAAAAGTCTGTGCTTATAAGTACATACACCAACAACTTGGACACACACAACACCCCGAGGCACAACGATTTTTTTATTAGTAAAAAGCCAAAAGGATATGTTAAAGTTATAAAAACTATTTACTGGAAATTTTACTCTGTGCATGACTGTTGAAATAATTCAACGTTGGAAAACTGCTAGATAACTTGTGAGTGCATGTAGAACAGAATTTTGATCTACAGAGGAAGACATTACAGGCTCTCAAGTCCGCTAGAGTTCGCGATAAGGTGAAATAATGTTTGCCATGTAACATTTTGGTAACCTTAAAACGCGGTAAACACCAGGAAAGAAGCCATCCTGCTAAAAGTTTGATCTTTTGCCGATTTTGTATACTTAGAGTAACGGAAAATCCTGACGAGGGTGGTAAGTGTATGGGCTTATGATACAACGAATGGAACCTTCATTTATTGCCGTGGTTTTCAGCCCGAATACGCGTACAACTGGAGATGTGCAGGATCTTTGTTAGGGATCCTCGAAAATCCTTGCCTAATATGCATCGTTCGTTAAAAAAAGTGGTGGATAGAACAGGAATTACAAATTTTTTCATCTGCATGCTCTAAAGTAAAATATGACGCATGATATGTACTCCAAGCTAGAGAGAAATAGTCTATTTTTTGCAAATATAAGGCACTGCAGCGTTGCAACAATTGTATTGTAACAGTGCATAGCTCATACACACAATTCAAATTCAGCTACAGGTGGGAATTGGTTA
Organism: Holothuria glaberrima; assembly: GCA_009936505.3. Classification (NCBI taxonomy): domain Eukaryota; kingdom Metazoa; phylum Echinodermata; class Holothuroidea; order Aspidochirotida; family Holothuriidae; genus Holothuria; species Holothuria glaberrima. The sequence goes on along the minus strand of WURT03022258.1, from coordinate 7,845 downwards.
GTTCTTCTGCACTCTAAAAACACTTGGGGTCATGAGAGAACTGAACCAACCATTTGGGTCAAATGAAGTCAATCTTCTTTGGGTCATTATTTGACAAAATAAATTTATTTCTTTCTCTCCTGACCCAAATTTGGGTCAAAGTTGACCCAAGTGTCTAACAGTGTGATACGACCAGATTGTAATGCACGTGGAACATCACTTTACAGTGAAACGAACATAGCTTACTCGTTTTTGCTGATCATGGTGTATCCACCCCGTTACCAAAAACGATTCATCTTGGGCAAGAATCTTCGCGTACCCATGATAAGATCCTGCCTTCCCCGAGCTCTTGAGTACGCGTACCCTGTGATTGAAACCCCTAGATTACTTCGTAGACAATGACCATGGGTAAAGTGTAATCCTTAAGTACATTGATGAAAGAAAAGTTGAACACACCTGATTTATTGAATCGATAATATTAGAAGTTGTCAGTCCTCATGGTAATGAAGACGATGTGTTGTGTTGGATAATGTTGTCTATATTTATGCCTACTGTACAAAACAACCATTCACAAGGCACCAAGAGTCTTTTTTATTTAGGATAAAGTTATTAAATATGTTCTTTATGGATTACTGGAAAAGAATCTTAGAACGACTCGTTGTGTTGAGGATTTGATAGTGGAGAAAATAATCTAGACGATGGGGGGGGGGGGGCAACAGGTAGACGCGTTACACATGGCAGCCAATTTTTGTTAAATTCTTCCATCCATTTCCTTTAATATGGAAGCCCTTCAAATGGTTGCGACTGAGGAAAATGAAAACCTAAAGATTGGATACTGTACGTAGATTTGCAGGTTTCAAACAGTGCAAACTTTAACTGTTTGGAATGAAACGCTTCAAATATGTTACGTGAGAAGTACATCTTGAAAATATTTTGTATACAAGTATTTTTGGCTTACAATATATGGGTTAATCAACGCCAGATAATGTATTATGTGTTGCAATGTAAAGTTCATATTCACAAATCTAACGTCTCTGGCTGAGTACACAAGTTCGAGTATGTAACTTTTTCATTAATGTTGTCATTAAGTTCGCACTTGCAGCAAGACTAAACTTCCAAAGCCTTAGAGTAGTATTAAAGTACAAGTTCAAAATAATTATTAAGAGAATGAGTTTAAGCAAGTGCAAGTATGAGTTAATACTATCTACACGTCTGACCACCACAACAGTGTTGTCGAACCCCCCCCCCCCTCAACCTGAACTAGAAAGATAGCCTACTACTTACAAAGGAGTAAAAACCTTAGAACTGATTGAATACGGTATGTATAGTTTACACTTCACTATAACCTAAACTTCAAGAGTTTTTCTCCCAAACTCTTAAGTTATCCATTACTCCAGTCTGTTGTAAGTTTTGAATTGCATATTGTATGTTTTCATTGGTTAACAAAACCCGAAGTGGAGCGATTCATTGCTCATCGTATGAATATGTTTACTCTTCCAATTTGACTGGTTTTAAGACAAGCAAGACACGCACTTCTCAAGCACAAAAACAATTATGAAGAAAATCACTGCCTGTTCGTTTAAGGACATGAATATACCAAGATTATTAGGTAAAAGTGCATTCTGGTGAGGTTAAACAAACAGTTGTTTTTAAAGCCTGACATTTGTAGAGGATAAGTACCTTATAAGTTGAAGTAAAGCATTTGCTATGAAAAATATTGTTATATGTTACTGACATTGCCGCAAGCTAATTTCGTCTCACGTGTCCCTTGGAAAACAGCTCAACAAAACACATTTGACAATGAATAAGTCTTTTTTCGAGAGGAACCTCGTCCTTAATCCCTTGAGACACACTTATGTTACAGTCGCAATCGATTCATTTTTTCATAGTTTCATTCAGAACAATGGACAACCTTAACTTTGTAGTTGTTTCAACTAGAGATTAATTTAATATTTGGTTCAGTGTTCACTAAGTTTTTGTTGGAATGGGCTCAATCTGTGACGTAAACATATGACAAATGAGTTACAGTACGTATCATGCAAAAGTTATGGAAATTGACAGAATTTCAGGAAACTTTTTCTGTATTCATTTTGCGATATGGACTCGGCATTGGGAGTGGAATGTAAATGGAAACAGACATACAATAGCAGCTCAGGGACAATATAAGATTGTTTTAGACCTTATAGACAGGGGCGTATAAACATTAATTCACAAGGGGGGGGGGTGAACTATTTTGGGACCAACTACATTTCTTGGAGACTGACTCCCATTGACATAGTTGTAGGATCCAAATTTTTTAGATAATTACAATTTACAGGACGGTAGTAATCAGTGGGGTACGCAGGATTTCTCTCAAAGGGGGCCATGCAGTATGTTGTGTGATCGCCGGCCTGGGTGAGGGTGCCCCCTCCCCTTTGAAATTTTTTGAAAAATTGGGTGTCCTTACATGCAATCTGGTGCCACATATGCTACCTTTTTTGAAGTTAAATTTGTGTATTTTTAGGAACTACAAAAAGGGCATCAATGATCGCCAGCCTGGGGAGGGTCTAAGGGGAAGGGTCCCCCTCCTCTTTGAAAGCTAAAAAATGGCATCCGTGAGGGGTGGGGCCATGGTCCAATGCACCCCTGCGTACGCCACTGGTAGTAATAATCATAGGCGTACGGGACTCTTCCCATTTTGGGGGGCAGGAAATGTTTTGCTCGAATCTCAAAAAAGTTGCCAGAAATTCGTTGCAGTTAAGGGTGCATAAAATAGACCGCTGGACCGCTACATGAGCTCGAAGCGCGCGAAAATTTTTGCACATGTTTCGGGCATTTGATCAACTCAGTAGAAAATTCGGGCAATCTTTTCACTTTTACTTCATCTCTGCCGGAATTTCAATTTGAGTAAGGTATCAAATGTTGTTTATGTCTGATCTACTGTTACAAAGGCATACTGAAGTGGATTTGAAACCGATTTTTTGGCGCTCAGAGACCGACTTTTGATTTTCCGGGGGGGGGGTATCACACACCCCAACCCCGTATTTACGCCCCTGCTTATAGATCACTGCTCGTATCCTAATTTGTCGGGATTTCTGTTACTTTTAGATTTTGAAAAGGAAGTTTGATAAATTAGAATGGACCTTTGTTCGAAAAACTGTCTCGCATTTCAAATTTGGTACAAGTTTGAAAAATTGGATTGAAGTTTTCTACAGTAAATGTAACACTTGTATTTGTAACAATGGTCATTCGACTAGTTTTTTTCCCCTTTTCAACGGGGTGTTCGTCAAGGTTGTCCCTTAAGCCCTTACCTATTTAATTTGGTCGCAGAGGTACTTGCTATCAAAGTCCAGTGTAATTATGACAGTTGGATATTAAGGGTATTCGATTAGGTGATACAGAAGTAAAAGTATTGTTCTACGCCTATGACACTACGTTTTTGTTGATGGAAGTGACCGTACAATAAAGGAGTCTCTCCGTATCTTAAGCCAACTAAACGATACGGCAGGTTTGACTATCAATCTATCCTGATCCAGGCTTTCCCCGTTGGGTCCCTACAGTAACAATGTCCCATGTTTTGTATCAGATTTTAACTTCTCGTCACAAAGGGGTCAATTCAGATGCTTGGGGTTTTCTCCAACAATGATGGCAATGACCAATTCCCGCTTAATATCAACCGAAACTTTCTAGACTTAAGAATACGCTTAGACTCTGGTCATCTCGAGATTTGACTCCGATTGGTCGGAACACTATTGTTAAAACTTGTGCCCTCTCGCAACTGGTCTTCATCTTTTTAGTTTTGCGAAACTCACCGGAAAGCTTTCTCAAGGAATTGGAAAATATTATTTTTGATTTTATTTGGTCAGGTAATCCTGATAAAGTGTGGCGCTCGGTAATGATAAATACAACTCAAAATGGTGGTTTGAAGGTAACGCATATTTCTTCATTTGTAAATAGCTTGAAATGTACATGGGTTAAGCGTTACACAAGTAAAACGAAAGGTATTTAGAAATATTTTGTTATCTTCATTTAAAGCCTTTTGGAAAAAAATTAATCTTTCAATGCAACTGTTCAAATGCAGATATAACAGTATAAGTAACACCAACAACGATTTTATTCAAGTAATGCAGGCCTTGTGTGATATTCCTTTTTATCATCCAGTAGGTAATTTTGGTAACCAAATTGTATAGAATAACTCACATATTCGAATAGATGGTAAGATTATTATGAATGCTTCTTTACTCGAAAAATGTTATTTATGTCAGTGATTTCTTTGATGAGGGAAGTAGTCCATTAACCTTTCAAAGTTTTAAGCAGGCTTTTAATATTGCCTCTTTATCATTTACACTTTATTGGGGGATTATTTGTGCAATTCCTAGTGAATGGAGAACGTCGGGTTGCCATAGTAGCAACGTCAAAACTAATATGAATATTTTTAATGAAGCAACTCATACTAGCTCCATATCTCAGCATATTTTTAAGTTATATTTATCCCGTCTATCAAGTGTGCCAATCACACTGGGCAAATGGAGTAAGATTTTCACAAATTTAGCAGTGAATGACTGGCGTAGATTTTTCACCATTCCTCGTTTACTGTCATCTACGCCAAGCTTCATTACGTTTAGTTGAAATTTATACAGCGGATTATTCCAACAAATAAATTGTTAATGCGTACGGGCAAATTTATTTCAGCTAACTGTTCCTTTTGTAACATTACCATTGAAACAATTGAACATATTTTCTGGGAATGCAGTTTTACAGAAACGTTTATTTTAGACGTTGAGAATTTCATCCTTAAAAGCAGTTTTTATTTTAGAAACAAAATTTATTTTTTTTGGTTACGATCACGGATTAATTCACCCCTTTAATTTTCTTATTTTACGTATGACGTATTATATCTTTAATTGGAAAATAAATAATCATCCACCTATTTTGAAGAAATTTGTTTATAAATTTAAGTTTTCGATTACCGTGGAGCGCTATATTTACTTCAGAATACAATTACAAGGTAAAACAGGGTGACCTTTGTTCATTTACAAAATGCTTTTGCAGATTGCCTAGAGTTATTTTAATAATGATACGTTGTATTAGCAATTACATTCTTTTACCTGATCTCATATAAGATACGCAATATCTGTAAATGTGTATAAATTAAATCACTTGTATGTATTTCGTAATACTTGTTAAAAGACGTACAAAATAAATGGAGAAAAAAGCATATCCCACAATGACAAGAAGGGAGGGATAATCCCTTGAATTGTTTTCAAAGGAAAACCTTGGTTTCAACTTTTGATCTTATAAATTTCTAATCAGGCCATGCAAATTTCATGTAAACAGTTTCTCAGTTCCAGTAATGAATTCACAAACTCTCCTGTCAGAAGGGCTGGAAATGTAGGGGGATTCTCTAGGAATATTATCGTTTCTGCTTAACTCTTCAAGAATGAAAATAGACCAGTGTCTCACTGTACGTTTTAAGTGGAATAAGGGTTATCTTTGTAGATTTATTAATGGAATGGGTACATCAAAGTTCAAGCACCTGAAGTGTCTGATTAAAGTGGCCATGGCATGAAAGGTTACACCAATCTAGAGTGTCTTCTTCTAAAAGCATAGGAGAATCTGTGCTCAAAACTGTTTTAACTGGCTTCATAGCTTCAACCAATGTAAAGAAATTAATGTTTTAAAATCCGTACCCTAAAGCTATCTCTTGAAAAAAGGGATTTCACACTAATTCGATGATGACGTCATATTAGAACAACCATTCATGATGATTTGATCAACCGTACAGCGCTCTCGACTGGTAGCGTTATTCAAATGCACACAAACAGTACATGTTAGCGAACGGGCAGTTGTTCGTATAAAATATACGAGTACAGAGATATGGATACAATTATATACATGTAAATACATGAATATAAGAGCAGGGAAGGGGTATATGGAGGGGTAACTATGGGGGAGGCAAGGTTATTTTTAACTTTTGGCAAAATCTGAGCATATTGCTAACCTAGCGATACACAAAAAGCATGTAGAAAGAATACTTTTAATGGCCACAACGGTAGTGGCGGCACCAGTGTGGGGAAAGGGGGTCATTTTCCCCCAGTCAGAACCTCTTCCCACGAAATGCCCCTACTAAGATCCTGAAGTATAGTTGCGTGACGGGAGGAATAGCCTTAATATTAGGAATCTTTGCATTGGGTAATGTATTATGAACCAAAATATACCTACTTTTTACCCAGAGATATGCTAAAGCCTCAGTGTTTCTGTGGGCTTCGTCCCCTGAGCCCCCACCTGGGCTTTGCTCTTGGACCCCACCAGGGGCCCTAAGGCGGGCCGGTGGACCCCACCCGCTAAAGCTCGCTCTTCGCGCTCGTTTTCGTTCTAGGCGCGAAAATCTTTTTGCCCCCCAACAGTTTCGTTTGCCCTACGTTTTCCGTCCCACTTTTAAAATCCTGGTGACGCCACTGGACAATGGACAATACTGTTAAATGGTGCCCTGAGGCCACATATTTTGTGAGGGGTAGAAGTGAAAGGGTGGTAGGTCTCAGAATAAAGAAGCACATCAAATTCTGCAAAATTCTCTTCTTTTGATAAAATGTTAAATCGATCTCATTCCCGGCCAATTTTAGCAGGGCCTGGAAGGTATAAGGTGAATCTTGAGTCAAATTTCTCAAAGTGAAGGGTACCCCTTCCCTTATACTACATTCTATCATTTACACCCAGCCCAGCAAGAAATTGCTAAATGGTGGAAATTTCTTAATAATTCTACCATAAGGTCCAACCTTTGCCACAAAGATATCACCAATTTGCAGTGAGGGGGATTTATCTCAGCAAAACGTCAACGTTAAGGGATAACATCCCCTTACCCCCTCCCCTTCAAAAATATCCCTTCCACAACACTTCCCAAAAACAATTAACTTTCCTATAAATGAGAATTTCTAATTACGTGAGTGTAAAGTTTTACCAAAGGTGTCACCATTATGTATCAGATCCATTGTAAAATGAAAAATTATCTCGGCGTGGGGGAGAACACCACCTTACCTCAGTGCCCACGTAGACACTTTCCTAGGACAAACGCCCTGCTCGGGGTACAAAAATGAATGATCTGCTCCTTGTACTACATATCCTAGATACGTCACTGGATTGCTCCTCTGTCAAGATTAATACATGTCGGCACAATATAAATTGTTATGAATGAATCGTGGAACAACATAAGTTCAGTCAAAAAATGACACACGTAAGTGTTTACTAGGCGCCGGCTTGCAGCAACCTTTCTATACAAGGTTATGTACGGGACGGGGAAGCTACATGGACTCGCCTGACCGCAGGCTAGATCTGGTAGCGTGTAGACTGACCTAGCTCTGTGCATTCGATTTTTTTCTGATGATTTTGTGCAAAATATTGTCCATTGAGCAATAACACTGATTTAAGTAAGCGAATATATGAGGTTTCCTCATATGACGTCACGTGACGTCACACGCTTTCCAAAATTTGTGAAGAAGTGAAAATTTAAAGCCTCAAAAAGGGTGTTTAAATTTACAGTTTAAGGAGTGTAGGAACAGGTATTTAATAACAACAATGGTTGATATGTGTTTTAAAGAACATATTTTAATATATCTGTACAGTACGGGCTTGAATTGTACGTTGTGATGGCCACTTTAAACTGTTAAAAGAACAGAAAAGAAAAGCATTTAACAATATCACTTGTGTTTGCGGTATATTGGTTTAATGTAAGACGGATGCTTGGATCTTTGTGGATTAAAGTAGATAAGAAGAGGTCTAAAGAGACTAAAACAGTAAAAACGATTCTAGTGTTCCCTTTCGACCATTGTTGCTTCACGCATTTAGGAGGATAAACTGAAGCTTAGACAGGAGGCACGTCCTCACATGTTA
>WURT03022247.1:0-15755 GCA_009936505.3 Holothuria glaberrima | reverse complement strand
AAAAAAAAAAAAAAAAAAAAAAAAAAAAAAAAAAAAAAAAAAAAAAAAAAAAAAAAAAAAAAAAAAAAAAAAAATCAGTCACTGTTCAATTCGTGACTACGTAATAAAATCTGTATTTGAAGGAAAACGCCACACACTTAACATACATTAACATTAAATGTGTAGTAGGTTTGCACATTCTTGTTTTTTTATAGTTCAATTGATGATCCATCTCTAAGTTATGTCGCCAAGTTAACCGAAGAAAATAAAAGAACTGAACTATGGACTTTCATATTACGAACTGAAATGTACACAAAATACGTGCAATGTAAAAGCAGATATAAATCGCTGAACTGCTTCTCTATAAAGTTCGTATTTTGCATATTATACAAACCCTGTGAGAATTAAGACTGTATTACCTTTGGCTTTTGCTATTTCTTTGACAACAGTTGTTAACAAGAGAAATAACTCGTTATGAAGGAATTTATCCCTTCAAAAGAATACAAGCTGCTACTGAAAGTCAGACAGTTAAAATTGATCGTTTGCTGTGGCGTATCATTAAAACATGGTTATTACTGTTATAATCTTAAAGAAGGCGGGGGAAATACCCGATTTAAGTATGACTGCCTGACGTCATAATTGTTTTCAAACGGTATGATAGAGGGTCCAAAGCCGACGCTATTTGAAATGGCTTTTCTCGGGGCATAACGGAAAGTATAAATCTTCAGAGGCAAACTTTCTTTCAAAATCCCTCCCACTATTGCCACGTCAACAAAAACAGACATTATATAAGATTTACATGGAAATATTTCGATTCTTTCGCCTAGGAAAATAACAGTTTGGAAGGACCTTTCAGGTGCATCTTCCTGCTACACCCGGTTCCTCAAGAGACTGGTGGTACTCTAGAAGCGCTTATATTTTCGGTCAATGGCTTGGTTTGGGACTGGGATATAAGTAAAAATGATTTCCTTAATTCTTATATTTTGTTAACCAAAAAATTGTCCAGTAAACCCGTTAGCCTAGAATAGAAATGGCTAACCTTGAAAACCAGCCCATAACTAGCTTCAAAAGCTTGGACAGGCGTAAGGAGTATAAATGAATAAGGAATGTGACGTGGTGCCTACTACGTAGGCAAGCCCACCCTTGGCCCTTTTTATTACCAGATTTCACCTCTATTTAAATACCTGCAAACCTGTTATTTATTAAGCGGGTAAGGTAGTCTCTTTCTTGAACCTTTAAAGTCTCGAGAAAGTGGAGAAAGTGCATTCGTGCTCAAATTAAATATGCTGAATGTGTAAACCTTCTCAGAGTTGATTTTAGAGTAAATGAGGAGACTGCATTGAGAAATTCAGGATGCTTAGATGTTATCTTGTGCAACACTTTGACATTTTAAAAGTAGACTTATGTTTAAGACCTGGCTAAGGCGGAACTGTTTATTTGGGGAAAAGAGGCCTTTAATTTCTACCATCTCGACCACAAACACCTTAGTTATGGGCATGGTTACACTTCGTAAAATAAAGGATTTGAGATGTAAAATTAAGCTAATACCTCACTCCTTTATAAAAAAGGTGTTAGTTTTACGCTTTTCGAGATTTTTGCAACTTCAAAGTACAGAAAATTACTTATAACCCGTAATGGTGTGCATCATTCTTGTTAAAGTAAGTGAGGCATCAAGCGTTAGACTTTCAACAGAACTAGATATCAGTGTTCTTCGCTTTTTTTAAATGTTCTTTCAAAACATCATCTTACATTAACTTTAAACATACCTTACTAAGGCAAAAGGTTAAGAAACAGTATTAAAGAAAATATCATTTTCAGAAATAGACGAATCCTGCTCTGGGAAAGTATTGAACTGTTCAGCATGGGTTGCCCTTTACTGTTTGATTTCAGAGAAACTCTTCAGAGTGTAATCCTTAAAATTAATAATCAAGGCTGTAGCCTGTGAAGGACATGAGCAGGGACCCCATCACTGCGATGTCCAATCCTTCAATGAAAAACGCCATTCAAGACACTACTGGAAAAAATGAATGTCTATGACTTGTAATAAGTATGGTTTTACTGCCCACGTGACCTAGGTAATGGCACATACAAAAATCCGTTTTTTTCAAATTTCCTCTGGGAGTTTTTGAAGCCCGCGTCTGGCGGCCCTTATGCGAGTAACTCGCACTGAAGGACGAACCTCCTTTCTCATGTATAATTTTCACATTACCACTGGAACATACACGTTGAAGGGTACCGTAATTAGATGTTAAAAAGCTTGAAAAAATGGATCCAAATTGTCCAAAACTCATCTTTATAGGACATTCTCCTGAAATGAGATATAAATAATTCATTGAATTTAAAATGGTGGATTACGCAATGATTTGCGACGTCACTTTTGCACCACTCAAAGCACCGTGTTTGTTTTTCTTTGTCTTCTTAAAAGCCAGTGCACCTTGTGCCAACGTATGATTACTGTGTTACTGTAAAAAGATAACTGTACAAAGCTGTTCCGTAAAACATACTATACAAGAAAACAGTATATTTTTCCAGTCCTTGTATTTTCAAACCCATACAAAGCATGAATATGATAGTTAAATGAAAGACATTCATTCTCTGATCTCTACAATGTATTATCTTGTTTTCCTAGATTTAACGCACACTGTAATGATCTTCAGAAATGATTCTCAATTGCCTCAGTATGCTTATAGTTAGTTAGTTAGATGAGATTTAAAGACAAACCAACACATATATGTTATATAGTGTCAACTAGATAAAAATGTCGAAATATAAATATATTTTCAAGTATGGCTCAAGTTCAAGTTTGGTTTCAAAGACAGCTCAAATACGGTGCAAGTCCTTCCCTTTAATGGCCTCTTACTACAGGCGGGAAATACCGTGGGCATATTCTACAACCCCCAGCCCACAGGGGTGAGTATGCTTATAAATAGTTTATAATTACCTGAACTTACCCTCTCAAAAGCAATGCACATCTGAAGTATCGTTTAGTTATGTTTTCTCTTACAAAGTGATCTTACAGAAGTTTTTCAAGTATAACTTTCTTCTCGAACGGTTAGTTTCTAAAGAATGAAGTCTCAAAAAATGTGATGATTCTGAATTGGAGTTTTAGAAAGTGCCCTTTCCGCAAATTTGAAAAGTATTTTGGACGAACAATCTACAGGCTACTTAACGCATAAATCGATGGTAGCCCTCCAAGTAGCGCGCTCAGAGGGGAAACATAAATTCAACGGCTGTAGCATGGCACCATTCCATATCACGGCCGATAAAACAGTACTTGATGAAAAGTTCTAAAGTATATGATTAGTTAAAAGAGTTTAAAATGTATGCATCATTTTTTAATTCAAACAACGGTACGAAGTTAAAAATTTCTCAACGGGGAATACCCTTTTTAACCACCCTCTCCCTTTGACCCAACCAAAAGGAAATAGGAAAAGGCATAACAGAAATGTGAAGTCTGTTCTAACATGTAATTAGTTTACAGCTTTCCAAAAATAGGATGGCACCATTTTGCACCTTAGCCGTCTTATGCATATAAAAAATTAAAAGAGAAGATGTGTCACACTGTACCTTAGACACCTCCAAAAACAGAACCCCCGAACTAAGCTAAGACAGTCACTAAATATGGGCAGTGTGAAGGTTTTCCCACAGACAGCACCGATTAACATCTAAGTGACCTAACACAAATTTCACATTCTCTGTTTGACCCCTCTTCCAATACCCCTCACTCAGGAGGCAGCTCGGTCTATGGCTCAAAATAAGTTAAACAAAACATGCACCCAAGAATTTCACACCTTGTTCGGCGTTAGTCCTTGCAGATTTGGAACAGCAGGAGTGTTATTTTGCAAGGAACAGATTTGTTGATCCGATATACTCAAAACGGTTGTTTAGGGAACACAGTACCAGCCTCGGCGAGTAATTCCCAATCAGAGACAGGTGTTGATGTTTGTTGATGGGTAATTCTTTACAGATTGCCTTTTTGCTTTTCTTTGTCTCCAGGGGTCACTCCATTTAGAGGAGAAACTCTTTAAGGAATCACAGAGACCTCATGATGTATGCACAGTATGCGGCTCTCTTATGAAAACTTTCTCAGGACGGAACCATCAAGAACTGTCTTCTGATGTAGTAGATGCAGGCAGTAAGTAGCCACTAAAATTGCTTAATGCGAGATCGTTCTCCAAGTTTTGCCTAGTTTGAGTTAGTCGTTTGAGATTTTCTCTTGGAAAACACAACAACAATGCTTAAGTGGAACATTTACCATGGATTGCATTTTGAGTAGTCAATACGGAAAAGAATTATATTTGTTTACCTTGCAAGTTATTAGTTATGAAACTTCAAGGACGTTTATCAACTAATTTTTCTATTTGAATTATTTCTTAACGTTTTGTTGTGAGATCTTGATGAAAGTGAACTTTACAAGACCAGTCTGGGGGCAACATATCTGCCTAATTAAAGGAACTCATTATATTAAAAAGGCTTCCACGAAATGAAAAAAAAAATAATTCCCTGAGATTTTTTCATAAATTAATCTTTACTTCTTGTAGAAGAAAATAAATTAATGTACCTTAAAACTCTTTTTATGTTTTTTTTTCTGTCTTTACATTGGAAACTATTTATACTTGTTTTTGTGTATTATTGTACTGGCATATGGTATCAACAGAAAGTCTTTCGCGTTGAACACGTCATGTAACTGGAAACAAATATTTGAAAGGAACTGCTGCCGGCCAAAGACGAACAAATGGGCCGCATTTTTTTCTCAACTTGCAGATTTAGCTTAAATCTTACTATAATACTAATGAGATTATTGAAACAATACAACAAAAAGAAAAGTTACTTTATTTAACCTTTAGAAGTTTTGTATTCTCACTATTTATCAATTTTTGTTTTACTTCTTATTTTGTGTCACTTTCTAGATAACTTTGAAGAGGGATTCTGAAGCAATAAACACATTTAAAATGAGCAAATGTAGTTTTAAGCATAATGTCCTTATTTTTCAGGCTATTGCCTGTTAAGTAATAGTATATCTACATCTAAGTATCATTTACTTTACGTAGAACAAACTGCCTCATGCTCCATTTAAAACTTGTGCTTTTTTCTTTCCCGAAAGATGTACACCTAATCGAAGCAATTTCAAAACATTTAACATCTCTTTTATATCGTATGTAGACATTTTTTTCAAACTTGTAAATGTAACCTCGGAATCGGAATCAACATTTTAATAACCAGGACCCCACAAACCCATTTGGAGACTTAGTGCTAGTTAATACCTGATTGACGCAGTTGGAAGTGAAATAATAGCTTAATGTTTACTTAAGAGAGATCACGATTTTAAGTAAGGTCTGTCTCTACCATTGAGAGTATTATGCTGACGTGATACTGTACCTTTTACATGTACAAAGTGTGAAGAACCCGTTTCTTCACCGTGAAAACATTGATAGAATCCATCGTGATAAAGAGATACACTTTGGATAAGCATTGAATAGTTGGAGAACATTGTCGTTGTGTTTGCGAAGAAAACGTCCAGGAAAAGTCCGTTGAAATAAATGACTTTCCGTGCGTGTTCCCACTTGTTAAATGTTGTCATTTTATCGCCACATTGTAATATCAAAGAATCAAAGATCGCCAAAGAGTGGCGGTAAGTAGTTACGTTGTATGCTGTAACTCTTAGAAGCAAAAATGCCAATCCACATACTAATGCTATTATAACACACTTACACATGTTTACGTTTATGTCTCTCTTTCAAAACAAGAAAATCTAAAAATTTTGTAGCTTCACAAGTCACACCGTTTAATACATATAAATTGAAAACGACAGAGTTAGGCACGTTCTATATCGACAGATGCCTTTAGGTGACAGCGGTGAAAAACAACATGGGGCATTAAGCGCTTCTAATTCTATTCATGGTTTAAATTCGGACAAATACTGAAAAGCTTTAATGAATAACTAGGATGAAGTATTCACGACTTAAACCGAGAATAAAATTAAAAAAGGCAAATGAGGACATTTCTCTTTCGTTTCATTTCAGATAAGCAGGATCTTCGATACTACTCAGGATGGAAACGTTTGTCATTTTACTCTCCTATCTCATGGTCATATTGCCTTTGTCAGGTGAGTGAAAATTCAATTTACCACAGTTATGACCGTTTGTTTATGATTTTTATAGTATAAAAAGGCTACCTTTTTTCTTTAAAGGTGGAAGCAATGAAACATGCTATTCGCCACAATTTCTTGAAATTGGAAAGTCTGGAATCATCGAGTGTTCATTTGGAGATAGCCCATACGCAGTTGCTTGGTATACTCTACAAAGCCTTGCAGAACAAACGCCTCTCGTTGGACTGGTCGATGGGGTGAAGACAGGCAAAAGATTCTCCACTGGAGAATTTGACATTCGAGCAGACGGTTCGCTGGTAATGAACAACGTAACCCTTCTGCATGAAACAAATTTCACAGTCTTTGTTTTTCAATCTAAAGGTGACAACCCTTCCTCTGTAACCATCGAATCTTTAGTTTTAGGTAAGTCTGTATAATATACAGCCATGATACTGACGATATAATATGATTTATCAAGCTCATTAACATAAAAATCAAATCAGTCTTTTCATTGTAATTTCTGCAGATAAATTTTGAAAACATTCACATGTTATTTCACATGTACAGATACAAATGCTTTGCCTACACTGAGCCTGCTTTCTTTGAGCTAAAACATGTCGTACGATTGGCTGCAACACAAATTTCCCTCCTGAGATAGAAAAAAGCAACGGCATAATTTTAGTTACTCTTTTATTCTTAAGAAAGTTAGAAAAACATTGGAAAGGTAGGGATGGGAAGAATGTAAAGAATTTATCACATACTAGGCTTAGCTTTTAGCCAAAGAGGTAGGACGTCTCCCCAACACTAAAAATAATTCTTGCCTATATAAAACAAAAGTTACAATTTTGCTAGTCTCTCCTCTAAAATTTTCCCCACCCAAAGCATTTTCGTCTCCTTCTGAGTCTTGTCTGGCCACAAGGAATGCATAGCGTATTTAGCACAATAAAAAGAACTGGATGTACCGTAGTAAGTGCTTATTTACACGTGATATTTGAAAATTTGGATAGAGAGAATTAAGGATCTGTAATCACTAAGGGAAGAAACAGATCAACTGTCTGTGAGTATGAATCCCTTACCGTGACAAACTTGCATTATATCTTATCCACTGTCTACCGACGAGATGTTCAAATCTCTTGGATACGTACCATGGAACAAATAGAACAGAACAACTATGCGATTGAGGATGAATTTCCAATTCCGCACTTTAACAAACCTATGTTGGCCTTATATGTTCTGGTTTATCGTTATAGATTCTCTCTTTTGCCGTGTGAATCCAACATATAACAGATGACAGGAGACGCGAAGCATGCAGGAAATTTTTGCTAAAATTTCGAAAAACAAATCTTCATAATCTCGTTACACATAGAGCCCAAACAAAATGCGTAAGGCAAGCAATGCCCTCGTCTAAATTTATTTGGATGATATAGTTTACAGAAGCTCCAAATGCTGCTGCAAAGGACGTTTGCTGTGGGTCGGAGGATGATGGGTAATAGGGGACTACGGGGCTTTGAAATACGTATGCCTCTCAAACTGTCCTGCAGTTAAAAATAACGAGAAAGCCAAATGGGGAGGGGGAGGCAGAAGCTTCCTTTCTAGAAAAAACTGTTTTACTCCATAATACAAAGCAAAAGTTGTCTATTATTTTACAGTTAATTACAATTGTCTCTTATGCTAGTATGCCATATTTAAAGACTGCAAGCAAAAGACTACATTTTAATTAAGTTAAAGTGGAGGTAATATATCAGGATCCTTGCAGGGAAAATGAAATTAAACTGTCAGATAACTTTTCGATGCATCTAAGAAGGGAATGTTGTAGACCTACTCGACGTGTTGTCTTTATTATTTCTTTTTTATGCAAACAATTTTTAAAGCTCAGCTAGTGAAAAAACGGAATCTTGTAAAGCCCCGACTGGATTTAATTGAGCATCGCATCTTTTTTTTTTTCGAAACGCCCCTGCTTATCGCCCCCGAGTTGGGAAAATGCCCCCTTAGCGATATAGACCTTGTGCATATGATGTCACAGAGCAAAAAGTACGCCCTCCTTTGGAGGAACACGTGTATCATTGCAAGTTACACCAACAAATGCAGACAGCTGATTCCTCAACCAATCGGATACGTGCGTAAGTCTACTGGACGTGGTGCCACGTGCTCATTGTTTTCCTCCAGAAATGACGTCTGTGTGACGTCAATGCATAAGGTCGACTACCTCCATTCGAAATTAAACAATGCTGTATACTATCGGGCAAAATCGAACCTAATACAGCAAAAACAAAATTGGTGAAGAAGTCTGATTTCAGCATTGAAATTAAGAACAAATATTACACAACAACAATATTAAAACATAATGATGTAAGCATAAAGTTGCATGCATGTAAGGCTGTCCCATTATGATACAATTACATCTTGTATGTAATACTTTTGAAACAAAAAGTGTAAACAGATTACGTACACCAAAGTAATTTGCCATGTGATTGATTTAACCAAAAATTCACATTTTATATAGGCCTGTCGTTTACATGTTATTCATTAAAAGTTTGAAAGTTGCTTAGCTTACATTCTTTATTGCTTTCAAAATTGCTTGGGAAAGGGCTCTCTCGGGCACAGCTAATGGGAATTGAAGAAAACCTTTACACAATGAAAATTTTGGGGGACGCAGCCCCTATCCCACCGGATCCGAAGACCATTTGCTAAACATAATGCAAGTCTTACTCGAACGGTGTCAGCTTCTCTGTCGTTGTATTTCTCAATCATAAGACTCACTGCAGCAACCATGCATATACTCATTGATGGGCTCACCCTTGTTACAACCGATAATGTAAAAATTAGCCGATAATGTAAAAACGACCGATAGTGCGAAAAAATTTACCGATAATGTGAAAACAACCGATAATGTAAAAAAAAATTACCGATAATGTAAAAAAATCTTTGAACCGATAATGTAAACAAAAAATTACCGATAATGTAAAAAAATCTTTGAACCGATAATGTAAAAAAAAAATTACCGATAATGTAAATATCATAAAAGGACTTCACATATCTTATTACACAAAGGTGGATCATATTGATGGCAAAGCTTATTTGCATATGGTCCAGTAGAGGGCGCCCTCTAATAAAAACCAGATATCTCGAAAACAAAAGGATTGAAAATGACAATTTTAAATCAGCATGTCCGAAAACCCAGGAACGTTGTTATCGTTGTTCTAAAGCTGAAGGAAGGTTATTCCGCCTCACCTATTCCCCGCCCCAGGGGAAGAAGGGGCTGAAATCGAAACCTCACAGTTGATAAAAGTTGCGTCCTAGAGGAAATCGACCACGATGATCACAGATCCGAAGTCAGTTTTCCCGTATCGTAATCGTAGTGGGATATACGGGTCGTCAAAGGGCCCATTTTAGGTCCATTTTAGGTCCAATTTGCTTTACATTATCGGTCGTTTTACATTATCGGTTACTTTTTACATTATCGGTTGTAACAACCTCATGTACTCTGAATAGCCTAACCCATCTAGCTCTAGCTTAAGCACTAACTCGGTGAAATACACCTGTTTTGTAAAGTGTTTAATGTAATATACTCAGCGTAGGCATACGAGACGGAACATTAGAGGCTCGCCATAGAGGCACGGGGGACTTGCCCCCCCCCTCCCCCCAAAAAATGTCTGAAAAACATGGTCTTCAAAATCTTCCCCCAAAATAAAAAAAAAAACATGTAATTCGTGATGTTTTAAAGAAAAAGTATTTCTAAATTTAGACGAAATCATCCCTATCTCACAAATATGATAAATTATTACAAAGTTGTGTATATTACTATAATTTAATTATTTCTAGATTCGACCTGAGTTTACTGGCCATGATCATTTGACCACTGGTTATGTAAATTAATATTATCTGAGTCGTCATGATTTCAATTTTTCAGGCTTGTATTTAAATAGCTCCTCTAATGGAGGATTTCAGTTTGTGATAAAGAAAAATGATAAAATGTCACACTGGCTAAATGTAGCGTGGTTTTTTAGTTCCTGAGATAGGCTGGCGGGAACCGAATGGCCGGAAACTGGCTAGTAACGAGACATTAAGAAATAACTCCAAACAAGAAGGGTACCAACATGCTTGTATTACTACGTATGAGCTCCTCGGCTCCCTCGAAGTAGACTAACGAAAATCTTGTACAGCAGAATGAACAGAGAAGAAAACTTAAGAAAAATTTACATAACAAAACATAAAAGAAATAACTGACTACTTTAATTAATATAATAAAACAGCATGAATAACGAGCATTGCATGATCTTCAACCTTTACATAAACACGGTAAACAGAGTATAGGCATCGTCAGTTGGCACGTAGAGTCTTAAGAAATTACTTTTGCTAAAATGTCTTCTAAAACCATTGCCGAAACGAAAGTTTTAAGTTGGTTCATGACATTTGTTTAATTGTATTTTCATAGGTCAAATTTCAAACAGGGTGAATATGGAAACGTTTATTTGATAACGTCACTGAAGCCTTAACCACCGATGATAGCGAAAGTCGCTCATTAGTCCTCTAAAGCCGTTCATGCCAGGCGTGTGTCAGGATTTATTTAAAATACTACATTTTTTAAATCGAAGTATGCATTGTAAAGAATGTCTTTACACATAAACCAAACTCATAGAAAACCATGCGAGACTTATTTCGCTCGCACCGTATCAGTTCCGGCGGATTGCATCCCCCCTCCCATGAATGGATTTAAAATTGAGGAACCGAATAACTTTTTAATGTAGTGCGATGATTAGAAAAAAAGTGCCTTCAAAATAATATTTATTCGAAGTGCTTCGCGCGCTTTTCCGAGTTGCTTGTTTGTTCCTATGACTGCCAAATGGCCCATTTTAAGCAAAACGTTCTCCGCCTCTGTTTTAAAGTATACCGTGTCAGCTGATTCAAAATAAACGCACCAAACAGTCAGTCAAAACTGTAGTGAGACGTCTGACTAGTGGCCAATTTGTAAAGGGGAGGACCTGTTGTTCTGAGTTAGGGGAATTCCCTTTCGTCTTTGAAATATTGTGTTTCGAAAAGGTTCTGAAATCCAAAAAAGTGCTATCATTTCTTCGTTAAATGTCACCTTGCTTGAAATTTTCTTCATTTAAATAAAACAATCCAGAAAACCAATATTTATGGCTTCTTGGCAAAGCTGAAACATATTGTGACACAACGAAAGAAACAACAAAATATTGAAAGGTGGAGCTCTTTTTACACGAATGGATCAAGCCGCTTTGCCTGTTTCCCCTGTGTTTTACTCCGCTCTTATGAAGTAGCGATTGGCTGAAAGCCTAATAGGGTTGTATTTATTTTTAAAGATAGCTCATGACTGACTGTCTGAGATGGTTTTTGAAGAGCTTTTGAAAACTATATGAACATCTCTGTAAAACTTAAAAATAACCATGCTCCTGCTGTACTTTGAGGAGCGGATCATTGATATTGCCGGGGGAGGGGTCATCCGAACCTCCCTACATTTGGACTTGATTCCCCCCCCCCCCAAACAAAATTTCTTAGAGCCGCCTCTGAGAGGGAGGGAGCTCGTGATGGGTCTGCAGAGCCTCACTCCAATTTGGGCAGAAAAATAGCTCTTTAGACTAAACATATACTACTTTAGGGGAAACATGCGTCAAACTCGATACTCAAACCACCCAGGTCCCTTCTACGCTTGTCAAGGAAATGTGAAAAGCAAAAATCCAGTAATGTATCCTAGGTCGACCTACCCGCCGAGCGGACTCTGCTCAGCTTATCAGCTTAGGGATGTGGCTGATCAAGGAACATGCCTTACAGCCTGCTACGCAGTCAAAGATCGACCGTGTAGCTTTGTCAATGGTATGTTGTTTCGGCACTGCACATCTTTTGACGAGTCATTTGCTGTTTTTACCACATTCAGTTTGTTCAGGTGCTCTTACTCCACCCTATCAATTCAATTAAATGTTGTCAATACGTCATTTACAGCGAATGTGGGTATACAAGCTTTATAACAAAAATAAAAAAATGAATGTCGACTAGCAGCCATTACGGTTGTTAAGATGTAGAAAACCAATTCTGAATTAAATAAAGGCGAGGACAGTCTGAACACTCTGAATTCTAAATCTCCCATCTGTGAAGTATTGTTCCCAAGCCCCGAGAAACTACTGAAATACACGTCTGGAGACGTCTCTGGTCCCCTAATATAACATTGATAGTACTGTATCAGATGACGGTTCAACTATCACAAAATCTTTCATTAAAAAAGGCACGAATATCAACACGAATGCTATAGGGAAAAGATATATGAGAACCATTGCAAACACACAGAGGGCTCAAACTTATCTCTGTCAAGCCAGCGAATACTCCTGTTTCAACGCATTTAGAATTACAGCTTTAATATTAGAAAAGTAAAGGCGATTTAGGATAACATCTAGTCTCCCATATCACTGAAAAATTAATACCAACAAGTACCAGCCTCGTGCTTTCGTAGTGTATTTATTTACTTGCGGTGTCAACTCTTATCTGTACAAAATCCATTTAAAACTCACATTCAAGCAAATACAAATACAATTCAAAGGTTCAGTATAAGTATATAGACAGGGTCTGAGTACAGACAAAGATTTGACGTGAATATGATGGTAACTAATCTGAAAGAAAAAAAATAAGAATAGTCAAAACTCTGGACAAAAATAATATTCGCATAGTTGTTTGTTTTATTTGTGTTACCCTCTAATTTTTTACCTCGTTTACAGTTAAACCGTTCGTCACATTTCCTGTTATTGAGGTTTGTCGAGGTGAAAGCTTATGCTATGTCCAAGTTGAACATGACTTTGAAGTGTCTTGCCAAATTGAAAATTCCCGACCAGCTTTAGATCTTAAGTGGGTTGAAAGAACGTCTCGGGGAGATATGAATCTATCATCGAAAAGTTCCATCTTTTCAACTGATGGAACAGTGTTTACGTCTCAAATTGTGACTAAAGACATTTTCACACATTCTACGTTCCTGAGTCTTCTTGTCTGTTGTAGAGCAGATAGTATCCCAGGCATGATGCTGGAAGACGAATCTGCAATCTTTATTGAAAATAGTAAAAACAGCTTATTAGCCATAGAACCTATCGTTAAATATGTAGAAAAACATTCTACGGTGAAATTAACTTGTTCAAATGAAAATATTAGTTTAATTGTTTGGAAGAAAGCTGAGATGGATGGTGAGGAATATCAAGTTGTTTCATACGCTGCTTACTTGAAAAATGGATTTGTCAAGACCAATTCGAACAACTTAATGATGCAGAGCGACGGGTCTTTGCTTGTGCATGGAATAGATTCACATCAAGAAGGTTTATATGGATGTATTTACGAGAATGACTATACTGGGGGCATGGTATTATATGAGGTTATTGTTTATGGTAAGGCTTTTTTAGCATTTTTGGTTTTTTCTTTGGGAAGGTTCTTACGTAAAATGTATTATTTCTTGTCTTAGTATACTGGAAACTGCGCTATTAAATTTTTTATGACGAGTGTACGTTTTTCACACGAGTAGGGCTCTTCTGCAGTTTTAAATTGGTTTTGAAATTTTTTTAAATGTAATTTTTTCCAAAAGTATTATTAATGGTTACTATGTTGAAAGAAGGCAAAAGTCATTACATCGTGGTACTGTACTTCACTTTACAACTGTTACCATTTTCACTATTAGAATCTAACCATAGTTGAGACGAGTATTTGCAGATTAGTATGCCATTGTTAAACGTTTGGCTAACGTTTTACACTGACTACAAATACGTAATAAGTGTCAGTTTTATGTTCAGTTTGCAAGGGAACTGTTAAATATTTCTTGAGACAATTATCTTGATAGAACGATAATTGTAAATGGATACAATTTTAAAGAATTAACCTCCACGTGTCATTAAGTTGGAAAGGAAAGAAAGGCAACGTGTATTATTATCTACAGTAGGTTTACGATATAGTTTCTTACTCTCAATGTATTTTAAAATAGCAATATGTTTAATAACCATGGAATTTTCTAAAGGAGTAAATATTGATCAAGTGGTTAATGCCAAGTTGAGGAGAGAAGCCTCTAGATAAGGTTTTTAGGAAACTTCTTTAGAAAATTATCTTAAGGGTTTCGTTTCGGGTCAATGACAACAATCCATTTAAAATGTTTAAACTACAACGTAGTAAGCCTGGTGTATTTGGGAGATGGAGTTTTCCTATTTAGTACTTTCACCGAGAAGGATTTTTTTATGTTACATTTTTGTTTCCCTTTTTATTGTTATTATTATTCTTTTTTCGTTTTGCTTATTTTTTATCTCTATGAATTTAATACCCCGTTTCCAACTACAGTTTCGTTTCTCAAGTCTAGATTTAAAGATAAGAATGGTTTTGTATATTTTAATCATTAGTTCATGTTAAACCGGTGGTGCAAGGTTGTATACATCATACGCACTGTGTCTTGAATGGACAGAGAGCCGGGAACTTAAGTTGCTTCGTGAAGGGCATCCGTCCGACAGTGAAGTTGGAGTGGAAGACTTTTTCGGAGGAAGACTCTTCATTTATCACTTTTACTGATCATCAGTTAACAACAAGTAGTGACGGCGATGTTTTTGATGTCACCTTGAACTCAAGGTATCAATGGAAAGACCCATCAACAACCAGAATCACAATCCAATGTATTACTACGAAGTTTGACAATGACATTTTGGAGTCATCGGCGAATTTCGATCTCCTCTTTCAAAGTGGTAAGAAAGGTAGCTAAATTTAAATTTTTATCTTTTATTCTTATACCATTAGTCTGCAACAATTAGTTTTTAATTTTGACTAAATAGCTTAGAAATAGATAATATCCGTATTTCCTTGAACCTTTAATCTTACGTCTTATCGGAACATGAAATCCTTAAGTGAATATTCACTGTTAAAAATGCTGGGTAAAAATTACGCAACTTTTTAACCAACGTTGGGCGTATATTCAACAACCTCAAAAATTGGGCAAGAAATGACCAACTGAACTGGTCAAAGTTAGTAAACCAACAGTTGGGTAAAAAAACTCCCAACTATTTGGTAAACCATGTGGGTCAAATTTACCCAACTATTTAGGTAACTTTCTAAGAATGGTTGGTTAAATGGGCAATGCTTTCCCAGGAGCATTGGGTACACTTTCTACCCATCAGTTGTTAAAATTATATCAATTTATTGGAAAAGACGTAAGCTATTTTGGGGGCAGCTCATCTTTCGATATTTATTGTGTACTATAGTG
Source organism: Holothuria glaberrima (assembly GCA_009936505.3). NCBI lineage: Eukaryota > Metazoa > Echinodermata > Holothuroidea > Aspidochirotida > Holothuriidae > Holothuria > Holothuria glaberrima. The sequence continues at coordinate 465 of WURT03022247.1, read as the reverse complement.
ACCCTAGCTATTCCTTTCTAGCTTTCTGTTATATGTATAACGAATCACTCGTAACTGAGGTCAAGAAAAGTCTAAGCAAAGAATGGTTTACAATGTATTTTACACTATTTAAACTTCTTTTATGTAAAAAGAAAATAAGTTTCATTGTGCACCTTCACTGTCAGGTACATTTAAGGCTATTGACAACCAACCATAAATTCAAGTCTTTGTCTAGTCCTTGTGGTTTTTCCTCTTGATTCGTAATATCCAAAACAATAGGGTTCAAATGATGCTCCGATATTTTACTTCCATCAATATATAATCAATAACACAAGCCATATCCAATATTCTAAAAGTTCCTGCTGAGTCGCGTAACACTTAAGTAACATTGTATTATGAAATGCTATAAAAATTTTAGAAGTCGGATATATCAATGCCTTTTCGGACGTGAAAGAGAATACCCAAGATTCTGGACTCTCATTGGAT
>WURT03022225.1:0-15755 GCA_009936505.3 Holothuria glaberrima | reverse complement strand
TCGTACGAATGAAAACAAATGATTTCGCAATACTTTAGGAACCATATGAAAGCGCCCTCTGTCGGTAAGACGAAACGTCGGGCAGCCCCATTGGTTGGAAACTGGCCTGTTAAACCTTATCTAACTAACTAACTTGGTGTGGGTTGAACTACATGGGCTAGTGTATGAGGGAAGCTAGGACCCCTCTAGTGTATACATGTGTGGCTGGCCAATGTGCATATCGTATGTGATGGACTAGGACTACAACATGGGCATGGTGTGGATGGCCTGTAGGCAGCACTTTGGTTGAGCCAGCACTTTTATGGTTCGCAACAGAATTAAAGTTAAATGTGCATTGGAAGTTGTACTCTGCATTCATACAGCCAAATACAAAATGAGTTAATTGTAAGAATCACATGTTATTGTATTTACATAAAATTAGCAGTCTGCAGAACCATCAGACATGATGGGGAGGGGTTTAGGGGGTGCAACCCCCTACCCCAATATCTTGTGTGAAGATTTTTCCCTTAAAACATCCTGGAAATGTGAAAAATTGGGACTTCAGTGTTCAGCCCTGCCCCCATCCCCTCCCTCATCGTACTAAACCTCCTTACGGAACTAAATTATAAAGCACATATATTTAAGATAATGGTTGTTGTAGATAAATCCATTCACCCTTAAATTTCACTTTCTTGAAGCCATTCAAGACACTTCTTGTCTGGATATGCAAGATGTATTTGACACTGTTATGGACCGAGTCCAACTACTGTATTACCCAGACATAGTGCAGATATTAGCCAGCTGGTACATCATATCTAAATCAGATCAAATTTTGTCTTCTTCAGGCGAATCGCTTAATGATCGTGTGCATGTATGGGGCATATTATTGACGCATACACTGCTGGCCCAGATGAACCTCATAAAATGGCCATAAGGAATGGCTAACAGTATTAAACCCCATTCACCATAGCCCCATTTAGTGTCCACTGTAGGGTAGCAGCAGGGTAGTCAAAAATTTTCTGAGTAGCAGGTGGCACAGGTAAAAGTAGGAGGCATATGAATATGCCGGACCTGTGCCCCCGTAGCGTGCACTGCGAGCGTGATGCACAAAGCCCAAATGGGTGGGGTCCAGGGGCCCGCCTAAGGGGTCCAGAGGAAATGCCCTGGTGGGGCCCAGGGAGCAAAGCCCCCAGAAGGTCCTGGGTTTTAGTGTTTCATAAGCCCCTAGAAGACTGTTCCTAGAGGAATATTTTAAATATTATTGCTGATGTTGTTGACATGCAGTTTGGTTACTCCTCTCCCTGGATTTAAAATTTGCCTGTTTAGTGGAAGTTCTATGAACAACTCTCCACAGTGATACATTAAAAGGACAAGTAGTCCTTGACCTGAGATCAGGGATAGGACAGGATACATCCCCTTAACAAAAGGTACTACTGAATGTTAATTAACCCACTTCCAAGCATTACTCTCAGGCACTGAACATTATTTCACAGTCAATACTAAGTCCAGGTACTAGTACCCAACCCATGTGGTTTAAAATCCAGCACAAGGCATTTGTGTATTCTGAAAGGTTGGGGCAGGATCATAGGGAGAAAAAAATTTATTCTGTACGTTTATATGATATCCCACTCTTTCAATAAAACAGAAACTTACAGTCCATACTAAACATACTGTACATTGTGCTCAAACCCCATAGTGTGAATGCCCGTTTGATGGCATTGGCATTCTGAAAATTAAGTTGAATTTGCGACTTTTCCCCTAACTGTGTACACCTCTGTGACTGAGGCTTGAGCACGTCATCAGAGTTGGAACAGGTTGCAATAGCTCCTTTGGGTTTGGATGAACATGGAATCATGAGCTTGTGTTACTCTCTCGTAACACTAATTTATATGGAAAAATGCACCAAAATATGTATTTTAATTGTATCAACTTCTGACAAGCAAACTCTGCTTAACAAAACAAGAGAACAAATAAAACACTAGGTAACACGATAGAAACAAAAACATAAGAAACAGTGGACACTGTTCTCCTGTGCACCTGTATGAATTCATGAAAATCACTACTTCAGAAATAAGACTGTAGGTAAAGTTCGTAGTGTAGGCCTACACCTGCATATAACATGTTAGGCAATGGCAAAAGTGCAATGCTACTCTGAGGGAAAATGCCCCGCAAGGCCGCAAGGAAAACCTCTCGAAGTAAATCGTGCGAATATGTTACTGATTATTATTTGAGAGTCATTTATACATGTGATAGGAATATTTTTGGAATTCCTGATCACTTAGGGTTTTTTCTTTTCGATAGTTCCAACGAAGGGTCGTGCTCTTGGAATGAGTGATGCTGTGTACTAAATGTATGTAGAGAGCAGTAGTTCGAATGTGCAACCGAACCGTTAATTCTGGGACTGAGATATCCTCATTTGGTGTGTCAAAAAGTCCGTGTACATGATCACACATACTATAAACTATAACTGAAGGAGTAACGATGGTTTAAATCATCTTTGCAAACTATTTTAAATTGATTCGAACAGTTAAAATTTTAATTGAAAGTTCGTCTCTTAACGAGCCCAGCATTCTTTACGTGCAAGAATCAAGAATTGCCTGCGTGGCCTATTGTGATTGAAATGACAATGTGAGCATGCACAATCAACGATGAACTGATTTAACGGTAGAATGTACCTTTCGCAGGGTAGTAAATTAAATATCTCTAGGTCCAAAGCAGAGGAACTGCGACATCAGTACTACGTACAAATACGCATACGTAGTCTAACATGGAGAAGGCAGCTCCTCGGTGTGCTGTGTAGGCCAACTCTTGAAGTATGAAATTTGCATAGGCTATCTGTGCTATTATATTCAGCCACCCTCACTTCGGCGGTGACGGTGTGGAAAGTCCTGTTACACATGCACGATCTCTGATCATTGCACGTTCCATACTAATTTTTTTATGGGATTGTAAAAGATGACATAGCTTTTTGTGGTTGGCAATTTTAAAACTGAAGATATGATGGCTAAGTATGTGATCAATTCATGTGCAGTTTGTATTTGAAAAAGAAAAAAAAGTGAAATGTTGGAACAAATTATTTTTGACATCCAGTGAAGAGTAGGCGGCGGCAAATGACGTTGTAGGCGGCGATTTACCACCGGTGACCAGCTACTTTTGACTACCCTGTAGCAGTTAATAGTTTGGTATGGGATATTGACCTAATTTATGTAGGAGAAAGTTTTAATTCCTCCAACATAAAGCCTTCAGGCTGAGGACATGCCAAGATTGAAATGATTGCAAAAAACAACAACCAAAAACAAACAAACAAACAAAAATGGAGAATAAAGTAAGAAATACTTTGTGAGAGCCACCTTCCTTTAAAAGGTTTGTATCATTAGATGATGCTTATTTATGCTTTTTCATGATACAGGTTCAAATAGAAATAACATTTTATAATGGGCAGCATTACAGTAGATGGGATTTTTAACCATTCTTCAAGTTTTTAAAAATTTTTACATTGTGACATTTACAAATTCATGTTCTCAGACCTTACAATGATCATCAGGAGTATAACAAGCCTGAAAGGTACAAGACTGCAGTAGAGGGCAGTGGACAAGAATTTCATTCTAAAGTTAGAGGTAAAGGTCACCAGAGAAGACACCAGGCAAGGTCTCAAAGTGTACTGAAGTAGAGATAAAGGTCACCAGAGAAGACACCAGGCAAGGTCTCAAAGCTAATACTGAAGAGAGGGAAGCAGCTCAACTTAAGACTGTGAAACAAGACAGTATGCCCCCTGGAAAATGTTCAAAAGTGAATGTTTTAGAGAAGAATATGAAAAGAGATGAAAAAAGGGATGGAAGTTCAGTCAGTCATGGGAAAACTCACATCCTAAAATCTAGTAGAGGGGTAAATGTTCGTACATCTTCACGTTCAAAAGATATTCAAAGCTCTAGGAGATGTAAAACTGCACCTGCTGAAAGGACTAGCAGTGAAATTGAGGCTTCAAAAGAAGAAATACCAAAGAAAGACAGTATGAAGGTCCTAGCTCATAGTTCACAGATATCCACCCTGCACTGTGAAAAGAAGACAGTGAAAATAAATTTGAAAAACGCTGTGGTGGAGTTACACAAATTGAAGCTCATCTTGATCTGACTACTGGGAAGAAAATGGTAAAAAAAGTCATCAGAGGACCAAAATAGAAGCAAAAATACCCCTCATAGAGACATTTCCTTGTCACCTAGGACTGCAAGAGGTTTTTTTAACAGTTGGATAGCTTCACCGTCAAGAAAATATTTTAGGAAACAACATGAAGTAGATCTCAAGCAATGTCAAGTATGGTAAGTGATGCCAAGAGGAATAAAGGCAAGATGCTGGATGTCGGCTGTCTCAAAATGGCTGCATCAGATGTCCTCAAATTGCTGAATGTACTGTAGACTGATAAATTAGTACTGTATATATTGTGAAGGTGAATTGTGAGTGTTCATCTCAAGCATGGGTGGAAACCGGGGGTGGGGGGGGGCGTGGTGGGGGCGGCAGCATGAGGAAGATTATGGATGTATCCTCACTTTTTGGAAAAGCACCAAATGGCTTTCCCTTTTTTCCCACAGATCTCTGCTACTGGTCTCAAGAATGATATTGGGTTGTAGGTTTTATTTTCTGCATCTCTGTGGTTTGATGAGAAGAGTTTAACTTTGCAGTCAGGCATAGTGAATGAAGTTGTTACAGGAATTAATAATTCATAGTGAAAGCAATTCTCACAATCCATTTGATAATTTCTGGATGTTTCCTTATCCAGTAAAAACTTAAGGGTATGGAAGGGGAGACAGTTTAACATGCTGCTCTCGAAGGAAGGGAAAAAGAGTAGTTTACTACAGGTGAAATGGGGTGGTGGTGATTTGTAGTTGCATGTGTTTTAAGGCCACTAGTGAGTTACACTTATGACCAAAGTCCGACTCTAGTCTTGATTTTATAGAGTTGAGTCCCAAAATTAATCCCACTTGACTCCAGTCGTTCCCTGGAAAAGGCTAGACTCCTTTCGAGTCTTTACATATATACATATATATATATAGCAACTCATCCTGGCTCAAGTTATGGCCTGACCAAACCCACAGGAAAGATGTTTACTCAGGAAGTTAAAATTATTTTCAAATTTAAGGTAACTCAAATATCTAATGAGGGGCTCAAACTGACCCACTTAACTTGATCAGAGACTCAGAGTGACTTGACCTATATTTATTTTCATTTTACTCAAAGTGAGGCAACCAAATAAAAAAAACTCAAAATGATTCAATATGAAATTTTTAAACTTGATCAAACTCTTGATCCCCGGTGACTTAGAGCAAGTGTCATTACCTGTGGTTCTACTGTGATTCAAGACAAGACATCAAATGACTCAATAATAACACTGAATAGCCAAGTATTTTAGTTGAGAAACATGCCAAGTCTCAAGGCTTCTTTGGGATTAAAGATCAAAGTCAGTTTGTTTATATGTTTCCTTTTGATGTTCAAGAGCAAAAAATATTTGATTTTCCTGTGTAGAAGTTACAGCAGTTTGTAAGAGCTTTTCTCATAGAATTATTAAAGCATCTTTTTGTCTTCTTCTGTGTTAGAATTTAACATATTCAGCAGTGTCATGCTCATTATTAAATATACTGAGGCTGACATGAACTTACTGGATTTTTTCTACTTTTGATACCAGGTACTTTAATTTTGAAGTTCACATTCTCCATTAGATACTGTACCATGACTGAGGCAAGGTCTCTTTGTCCAACCTGATACCTATGCCTTGTTCAGATATCATTCCTGTTTTTGTTGAAGCAGTGTGCAGGCCTGCCATGTACTGTAGATGCCTTACCAATTATCTTTCCTCTGTGAGCCTGTCCTTATGGGAGAAGCAACAATTTCATAGCCATACAGTTGCAAGTTTCACCACTATAGGTGGGCACCGGACTTGTTGGGGGAGGGGTGGTTGTCAGAGTAAGCCGTCCCCCTCCCCTTCCATTAGCTATGCCCTTTTCAGGAGGTTAAAACAGGTGTATCGTTTTGATAATTGTTTAAGAACAGGATGCTCATTATGGCTAAGTGTGTAACCTTTCTATATTAAACTATAGCACTTAATTATGACGGTATTTAAGGAATTATCATGCAAGAATATACATCATGGCAGCACACTGTTGTTTCAGTTTCCATTGAGTTGGAAGGAAAGTTAACCTTTCTGTAAAGTTCTACCAATGGGTTTTGCTCTGTGCTATGCAGTGGCACAATAACTTGATATTTTCCAGATTGACCAACTTCCTAATGTTTGGAGGGAAAAGGTCTTTTTGTGCAGGTTGGTCATGTGACCATTTTAAGGTCATTTGATCATTGGGGTGGCATAGTAGACCAAATATCCACTGGTCCAAACATCTTTATGAATTGAGTTAGAATTGTGGTGAGGGTTACATACACCAACTGAATGACAGACCTGTCTTGAGGGCAGTGCTCTGTTTACATAATTGTTGCACAGTCACTCCCTGAGTGCACATCATTTAGGAGATCTGTAGGTAATGTGCAGGAATCCATAAATTATTTCATACTGTTATACTAAAAGCATATTTGTATTCATATTTTATGAGACAGATTTGTCAAGTCATGCAGTGTTGCTTTGATCTTATTAGGACACCATGGTTTCAGAAGACAAATTCAGTTTTTGAATGATGTAGACATATCTCATTAATGGCAGATATTTTTGACTTGCCAACAAAATCAAAAAGCATGAAAAATAGTGCAGGAAAATAAAGAAATTTTGCTCTGTGATGCAAGGAAACGTTGAAAGTATCTTCATGTAAAAATTCATAACTCGTTATATCCACACCTTTTAGTGATTTAGTAGATGGTTGGATTTGAAGTTCTCTTTTGGGTCACTTGAGGTTGGTAGGGCTGGTCAGAATTCATTGTTGAATGTTGTGAAGAAGCATGGTATTTATTAGAAAGTTATTTTAAAAAATATATTTCAGTTCTCAGTGTCTTTTAGACTTGTATGTGTGCAGTCAAAATGAAGTTCCACAGTAAACCTTGAATTAACCAAAGAAGGATGTGAACATTTTGTTTTGATGTCACAGTTACCTCCTAAACTCAACAAGTGCAGAAAGCGTTAAGTTCATTTTATTTATCTTGTATACTCATCATTTCCAAGTCTGCATCTGTTTCAGTTTTGGTTTTGTTTTGTTTCATTTATTTTTTTGTTTTGTTTTGTTTTGAGGAAACACAACTCTTCATTTTTCATCCTGTTGTTTTCATCTCTGGATGTATCATTGAACACTCCTGGCTATAAGGAATCTGTCAGTGAAATTTGCTGTCTGCCTTGTGTAATTTTTTATGTAATGAAAAACATAATCACCAGGTCATCTTGTCATTTCTTCTGGATTATTAAGTAAAATTTTAAGTTTTAGTTTTTGTATTACGTTATTGTCCTTCCAAGGTGCTATTAGCTAAACTCAGCAACTGTGAAATGCTTTGAAGTTCATTTTATTTATGGCATATCTTATTTATCATTACCAACTCAGTGTTTGGTTGAAGAACTCTTCACCATCCACTTTTTTTTTAATCTTCAGTCTACATGTCTTAGAGAGTATTTGAGTTTGAAATGGAATCTGCCATTTCAACCCAAAGTTTATCATGTGCTAGAGTAACAGATTGCAATGAAAGTTTTAATTATATGAGAAAATAATGATCATGCCTTCTCATCATTTATGTCCTGTTTTTTACATTACTTTCAACTTAACATGAAAGAAATTAATTTGCAAACTCAAGATTGTGTAATTTTCATCCTGTTCAGGGTCAGTTGTGCAAAAATCCGAAACAGTAAAGTAAATGTTTCAGTTGACAGATAGGGGAATTTTATAAAAGATTATCTCTGTACAAAACCAATGTCCTTCAGGAAGTTGATGCAAGGAGCTAAAATCAAGAACTTAACTTTCATTTGTAGCAACGTTTCTTTGCTTTGATTCCCTGTCCTTAACTTCATCCATACTCAAGGGGGAACATTTGTGTTGAATATACAAGGGCTCCGGCAGGAATAGAATGTTTACAGTGATGTATGCCTACATAAAAAATATCAAATGGTAACCCCTTTGCTATATGCACACCTACAAGCCGGACCTTTCCACATGTCATGTTGTGAATGCTATGAATTACACCCCTTTTTCAAAAAAAAAAAAAAAAAAAGAGGAAAAAACAAAGATTGCATAAGTGTTTGAATTGCAGGACACCCTATCAGCAAAGAACAACAAGGCTAATTCAAACAACGAAGTAAGAAACTGCCTTGGAAATATCCTCCATACCAAATAAGACCACCATAAGCATAGTAACACATCCAACAGTCCAATAGACCTAACCATGGAGCTGAAATACACAACACAGACCTCTAGAAAAATGAGCTCTGACCACCAACCATAACACTCAACAAATCAAACGAGCCAAAGAGACCTGGGGCTTATGGCCCCCTGCTGGAATTCTTTATTACCTCGAAGATACCCTGGACCCCCACCCCCCACTGTAAGGCAGCAAAATGAAAATACATAGAGACACAGTCAAAGCAAAATTGAAACTAGTTGCTTGAACGATGAAGTGCCAACAAAACAAGCATGCAAATAACATGCATACATTCCATAAACCCTAGCCTCTTAGCCACATAGTCACAAAATCCACTGAGTGACCAGTAGCGTAGCTACGCGGAGGGGGTCTTGAGGGGGCGTGCGTCCCCATAAAAGTGTGGCGCCCCCAGTCGTCTCCAATGGATTCATGCTCTTGAAAAAATCGGTTATACCTTTCCACCTTTTGCCTCACTCAAATTATTATTCTTGGTACATGAGCTAATTCGACCTAATCCATCTCATATTTTCGGGAAGAAAACGGAACCCGACTGATTTTAATGCAAAATTTCGGCTCGCTTCGCGCGCATTTGCCACCGTTCACGCTTCATACCTTATACGGTAACCATTATTAGAGCTGTAATACATTTATTGTGACGAAAGCCCTTCAACGATAAAAGTACATCTTCGACATCTGCAGAGACCTATCATCAGAAGGGATTCTTAGAGCAATATAATAGTACAAGTAACACATACGGTAACATTCGTAGCATGTACCATTTGTCGTTACACATGTTTTTTACGAGTGCCATGTCACTGCCAAAATATCACAAAGTAATGATAATTTCTAAGCATGGGCCAATTAATTGAAGCATTTGACATTTTGCATGTAAGCTACCTTACCTTAACAAAAAATTTTTGCAGGGGGAGGAGTTACCCCTCCACTTAGACAACACACCTTTACAGTCAATCAAAAGAAAAAGTATCACTAAATTACAAAAGTTTTCCAATATATAATCAGTTTGAATATTAAAGATAGCACCATTTTGAGTTTTAACCATCAAAAACGAACAAAGATTTCCCACAGGGGACAAATTTCCTCCAGGACATCACCTGCACAAGATGACTAAGCAAGAATTCGCTCCCGGCGGGATCAAACTACTTTCGATGCCCAATCACCAACCTCTGCGCAACGTCACTGTGCAGATTTGCCGAAAAGTGTCAATGACGGCGTCAAACTCACAAAAGAGTCAAGATTTTTGAAAGTAACTTACCAAACTGTTTTTTCTATTTCAATAAACTATTACCATATCAAGCAGTGGCGTACGCAGGGGGCCATTGGGCCATGCCTCCCCCTCACTGATACCAATTTTTTTTCTTTCTTGAGTTCCTAAAAATATGTACATTTTTTAACACAACTTTTACTTCAAAAGGTAGCACATGTGGCACCAATTTTGCATGTAAGGACACCCAATTTTTCAGAAATTTTCCCCTTAGACCCCTCCCCCAGGCCGGCGATCACACAACAAATTGCATGACCTCTACCCTTAGAAAACTTTAGAGCAACTTGCAAAGGCCTGGGAAGTGTCATTTTCGGCGATCTAGGAGGCCTTTTTAGCTAAAATTTTCTGGTACGCTGCACACGCCAACCAATGGTGGCGCTCCGCTTAGTAACAAAGCGCCCTCCCATGAAATGGTCAAGCCCCCCAGCGCCCCCTACTAAAATGATCCCGGCTACGCCACTGTGAGTGACATCACTATATGCAGACTAAGGGTCTACATGATCCTCGACAAAAAAGCCCTGTTTACCTCTTTCAGGGAAGCCTGGTATCCCAGATTTTTTACAACTGACAAGCTTTTCATATGTGCTGTGGTCGAGTAGATAAAGGCGGTAGCGTTTGAAGCGAGTGAAGCTTGGCAACAGGAAGGTTCGAGGTTTGATCCACGGCCGTGTCACAGAAGGGTGGGGTATTCACCCAAGAGTAATCTACAGTTTTCCCATCTGAACTGCCTTTTCAAAAGGAACTAAATTTGACCTAAATTTTTGAGTTGGTTAGCCACCCGACGTGAAGTTGCGATTACTAAGCGATATATTTGTGGTCGCTCAGAGTCGTAAAACAACTGCCCTTTAAGGTCTGAATTATAATTAATATTCCGATTCGTTGTTAAGTCTCTTTCACGAATATCGATACTCCATCATTCAACTGTCACCCGTCTCGTGTAATGTTCATCTATAAACACTCTCTGCTGGGAGGGGTGGGAGTGAAAGCCCCCCCCCCCCACCCTACACGCTCTCTCGGCGAAGCAAGTGAAAAATCGAATTCAAAGAAAGGGCACTGTAGCTTGCAGGAAAAATTTTCATGTAAAGATTTTTTTCCAGTTACGATGCAATTTTCCGTGCAAACATCTTCCGCCCATGGCCACACTGTGAGATGTATTTCCATACCTATGCAGAAACCCCCAAAACTGAGAGTGTCGGACCGAATGTGCCGAGGATTACTCAAAAGGAACCGTACTTGTTAGAAGTAGAGCTATTTGTTTGATATGAAGCTCAAATGTAGAACGTCAAAGCAGTGGCTTCTGAAACTGACAAAAATCAATTGCTTGCATGTAATTTTAGACATTACTGGACATACCAGAAGTTAGGTCAAAACGTCTTTCACGTTTTATGATCATAGTTCGCAGGGTTTTCGCAGTTTGACCCGTATGCGTATGAAGTAGGGGGTGGGGGATACATCCTCCCAGTCTTAAATGTGGTGGGACGGGTATGCTTTCGTCGCCCCCTAATTCTAAGACAAAATCCCCTTACTTGTTCCCTTTGTAAAAAAAAAAGTAAAACAATTGTAGGAGTTTTCCTTAGAATTCTCCAAATATATTGCAAAAATGCATCTAAGGGCTCTAAAACTGAGCCGTAAAACCTCATCTAACTAAGGGCTCTTAAATATTCAAATTTCTCAAAGGGGAGGGAACAGCCCCTCCTTAGACTCGTCTTCCAGTCAGGAACAATGTTCAGCCCCCTAGTAAGAACCTTTCTGCGCCTATGGCTTGACCTGTGGTGAACTTTAGAGGCCTCTACACACACGCAGACACACACAAAACCAAAAAACAACAACAATGAAACAAAAACAAACATGCGACAACATTGACAGAAAATGCTCATACTAGGGACACCCATGCCGAGGAGCTGATTATAAGGTATTTTTTCTTGAAGTATAAGATGTTAACTTACATTGATTTCACATTTTTTACTTTGGAGAACTCTAATTACATTTGATCTCCACCAACTGATACAGAGATTATCATCTTGTACTGACATCTTGGGCACCCATCATATACTCAAAATGAGATTCATTAATGAGTTCCTTCTTCAATTACCATATTTGCAACTTCACTTTCCCTCTCACATCCCATTCGTTTTCAAGCTTATTCATTTTCGGCTTCACGCGAAAGCACTAGTTCAATTTTGGTCCAGCATGGCGGACTAGCGGGATACGCTCTTCACAGAACATCAGCCTCATACTCATACATGCAAGGATCAGTCCTTGGCCCACAGTTACTTCTTATTTACATTCTCCCACTGGCTGCTATCATTAGGAAGTATGGATTTGTGTTACAAATGTATGCTGACGATACACAAATTTATATTTCAATTTTCCCTGCTACTGAAGTTGGAGCATTATCCGCTGTTTCCAAAATTAAAGCATGTACAAGTGAAGTGCAAGACTGGATGACACAAAACTTTCTAAAGCTCAGTGCTGATAAAACTGAAGTCCTAGTTATTGGTTTTAGGACTCAACTATTGAAACTCAATCTACCGTCCGTAAACATTGCCGGGGTGAATGTTACCGTTCGATCTGACCCCATCAAAAATCTCGGGGTTATGTTCGATCCTGGAATGAGTATGAATGCTTAAGTAACCAACATTGTTAAAGCTGCAAACTTTCATCTCGTCAACATCAGTAGAGCACGTAGATTTCTCACACAAGACTTGGATACATGCTTTGGTTACATCGCGGCTTGACTATTGTAATGGTATTCTGATAGGTATTTCGAATCGTCTCTTAACTCAACTTCAAAATATTCATCGGATTTCTGCTAGACTGATAACTATAATCGGCGATTCCATCACAACTCATCCATCTTCACTGCCAGTGGCTGACTGGCTTCTCGTAAAACAACGTATTGAATTTAAAATTCTTTTGCTTGTGTTCAAATCTCTCCATAACCAGACTCCCGGAGAAATAACCATCATGCTTCTAGTAAACATCTGACAGCGACGTCTTCGTTCCTCATGCTCCTCTTCGCACGCTCTGGTTGAACCTCTTACCCGCTGTGTTTTATTTGCTGATCTCACTGTACGCTCCTAAAATATGGAACAAACTTACCGAATATAAAAAGGACTGCAGTAATTATGACACTTTCAAGTCTCTCCTCAAGGCCCACTTGTTTCAAGAGGCTTGCAAGCAGTGATGTCTGTGTTTCAGCGCCTTAGAGCATGTTTATGATTTTGGCGCTATATAAATGTTATTATTGATTGATTGATACTTCGTATCGCCACTCACCCTTCACAATGAATTGGCCTCGTATCCCTGCATAGCGGGACAATGGGCACGGGGCAATAGGAGAAGTTCCCCCTCTCCCCAACCCAGAAATTTTTAAAGTTAATTTTTATCATATCGATCTTTAAAGTTTGTTAAAATGCTGGTGGATTGTTTAGATGCAACTTTAAAGGACGCAGAAAGTGCATATCTGTCAATGTGAGAGCATTTTAGGAGTTTTCTTTTTTAACTTGTAACTCTGAACAGTGCAGCCTTTTGTGGCGCTCTGCTTAGCCTGTCGCCCCGGCCCTCTCTCTGTCGAAAATCTTCTGTGTACGGCCACCTTACTCTAATGATCAATCAGACATAACAGTCTGCGTAAAGCGCATTAAAAGAAATTTCGGAAATTGCGCTTTTAAAGTCAGTAGGAAACGTTTCAATGTATTTAAGTAGTAAAGCGATTTTGTGTCGAAAAATTGTAAAGATGCTCTTTAGCGCAAGGTCACACTTCCTTTCACAAATTCAAGGTTTGTTTTTGATCATAATGAAGTATCTCATTTATGTTCATATTTTGTTGCATTGCTGTCGAAACGGTAGCACCCGGGCTGCCGGGCGGAAACGGCCCGCCCCTCTATTATGCCACTAAACCTAACAAAACTAAAGTCAATGTAGCGTGGTCGTACGGCCGGTGGGTAGAGTACCAAAGAACTGAGTTTGTAAAAAAAAAAAAGAAAAAAAAAAAGAAAGAAAGAAAGAAAAAAAATGGAAGAACACGCAAGTTACATTGATGCAACACAATTCGAACAGAACATGTGCAATGGCAGACAGGCTAGTACGGGCAAGACGACGCTAACTGCCTCGCTCTACACAAATACCGAACAACTAACAAAGGTCTGTTCATGATAAAACTACACCAACACTTCACTTGACCTGACCCACTACTATGGACAAAACAAATATAGAACGAACCGCACATGCTGGCAACATTCTCGATTTCGTTTAGATTAAGCTAGTCGTCAAAAATGTTCCGTGCACGTACAGGTGGAACGTCTACGCAACACCTTTCCTTAACACACTTTTTCGGTAATTTTCGCAGTAAATACAAGTACTGGAGACACCTTGGGATGAAGCTACCTGAATTACTAAAAATGTTTTGGAACAAACATTGGTTAAAACTGTTAAAGTTTTCTCTTATAACTTGTTTTTCCTTTAAATTTCTGTGACTGATGTTGTTCCTATGTATGCCCCTTCTTGAAAGAATAAAATGATATATGACAGTTTCTGTTTCAAGATAAGGAAGGACTACACTCGCTGAAGACCAGTACTAGAAACATACTTTCTTTACAGGATGAAGGGCCCTGTGTAGCCTTGACAAGCTAGAGGGTGTATTTACCCTATGCGCAAAGGTGCGCAGGGACTACACGAAAGTCTCATTTTGTACCCGGTTTTCAATTTTTTTTTATGTTGGCAATGTAGGAGATAAAGTTTTCTTCCTTCACAATACGTTAGCGACGGTTGTTTTACGCCCACCAGCTTCTTCCGGCGCCAATGGTAAGAGAGTAGGAGTAATGACAGAAAATAATCTTGTGTCTTAGTAATTGAATGAAACATGCGTAATGGGAAAACATTTCACATGTGGTGGAAAGTCAAGGTCTATGCCCTGAAACTTCTCTTACGTAAGAAACATTCGTTACAGGAATTTTGCCCTGACATCAACATTTTTGCCATATAGGCGGCCTGCTTCTCCAAACCCACCTCTTTTGCTTCATCCCCACCAATATCGGTCATGCAATAATTGATGTCCCTTCTAGACCTAAAAAAAAAAAAAAAAAAAAAAAAAAAAATCAGGTGTTTTATTTCGTGGTATCTGATCACTGAACATACAGTCACGTTCAACAATCAAATTCAGTGTTCTCAGTTTAAATATTCTCTTCAGGTGAATGCCGAAGAACAAAATCAAAACTCAACCCCGAAGGAAGCCGCCTTCTTGAGGGGTTCTGCTTCCGAAAAGTGTTGAGTTCCCCATGGAACACTAAGCATAAACGAGACCATCCTCTCAGCAACTAGACTCTAACACCACACTACATGTCTGTCATCCGCCGCCCCGTTCTGGACTGGTAAAAATATGAAGGATTGTAAAATCACAACTTGCCTTGATCGACTTCCAAAACGACTTGATTCAGCTCTAGCCCGCAGTTACACCCTGAGCATGCGCTGACGCGGTTTGCAGTCAGAACTTTACACCAACAAGAAGTGTTCCTCTCGTTGGTATGGTAATCTATCGTTTTGTTTACACTGGCTGCACGAACGAGTAATACGGTGTGAATGCTGCAGTGCTGAGTGAAATATGCGTTGCGCACACTACACATGATAGTTAGGACGCATACAAATGGGCTAGGTACGTTCACGTACGTTCGTACTTGGCTTTACATACGCTGCACATACAAGCACGTACATGTACGTACGTACATCATCATATCATGATATACGACGACATGCTAACTGCCAACTTTGCGAAGAGAGTGATCACTGATGGAGTTTAAAATCAACATGCCTACCATCAAATCTTAGGAACAGCGTTGCTCGTCCGAAAAATGCCGCCGGTGATAGGTGTAGTAGGAGCCCTGTATATCCTACAGGGTGGGACCTACGTCTATGAAGCACTGTTCGGAAAAATTCAACCGTCCCGAGGTACGTAATTGACACCACGGCTAGGCTAGGCCTGTAGCTTTCCAGCCGAGGCATACGTTAGGCAATGCATCCATCACCACAGTATCATGGTGGCCTCGAGAATGGCGCTCGCAAGCATTTCAAAGCCGATATTAAGAATCAAATAAATCCAAACACTCTCCTGTTTGCCCTTTTACAAATGTGTAGTAACTTACAAATGCATTGCTACCCACAGTTC
>WURT03022203.1:4009-15756 GCA_009936505.3 Holothuria glaberrima | reverse complement strand
TTAAGGTAGGAAGATATAAGGACTTTCGCCTTAAGGGGGGAATTAGCGTTATATATATATATATATATATATATATATGTATATATATATGTATATATACGGTATATGCAACACGGGGTTTCTTGCTTGTCATCTTGCTCCGCCTCCTTTTTTGGGTAAGAGAGGGGGTGGTACCCCCTTTTGTTATTTTCCGATGGTGGCTATGAATCTGACTTGATCCAAACCTGCCAAGGGTCTAGTCGATTTCCTTTCAATACACATGGTATGGATGATATGGATTTCAGGCGACTATAGAAATTAAAGCTTTCACAAAGTCCCTCTGCTAACGCTTTACGAAAAATATCCACAATTTTTAATTATTCAGTTTCGATTCGTGTTGTCCAAGTTAAGCTTTAAACTAATTCTTTCTTTTTTGTTTAGTGTTATAGATACTCTGTAAGGATTCAACACCCACAGAAATGACATTTACCATCGATGTCGAGTTTTTAAAAGGCTTACACCAACAAAATCTTTCAAATGTCTTCACCTCCAAGTGACCCGAAGAGCTTTTATCATTAATAGAAGTCCAGGAAGGAAATCGTTCTTTTCGTAAAAATACCATCGTTCAAAGGCTCATGTCAATTAACTACCCACACATTTGCTTCAACCAGGACGCTTGATGTCAACGTCATGAAGAAACTTTATCTGAAGGAGATTCTACTCATGTAAAATTTCATTAAAACCGTTTCATTACAATGGCAAACAAGCGCCAGACTTTTACTTCTTATAGGACAGCTTCCGCGGAAGAACTGTCTCACCAGGGAGCTGTTACTAGTTCCATTGCGCCCCTCACATTTCATCCCTGCATTATCAAATAATCTGACAGTTAGTTCTAGTCCGGTTATCAGAGAGAGAAAGTGATCATTCGCACAAAAAGGTGTGTAAGTTATGATTTTTGTTGTCTTTTAAAGTAAGTCTCAAAAACGAGATGGAGAAAAGAGGGATGGAGTTTGTGGTTGGCACCGCTGGTTCTGTAGTTAGTCGTAATGGCAATAAAACCCAAGACCTAAGTCTACGCATTTTGAAGAAGCATGTGCACTAGAAGAAAACATTTATTACCTTGAAATGGCATTTAATGCGCATTTTAACATACACTGCAAAGCTTAGGTACTTATTTTAATTTCTAGATGCCAGGAAAAAACATCAATACCATGATCAGGGAAGCTATAACGCATATATTTTCTTTGTTTTTTAATCTTAATTTTA
This sequence comes from Holothuria glaberrima, assembly GCA_009936505.3. Classification (NCBI taxonomy): domain Eukaryota; kingdom Metazoa; phylum Echinodermata; class Holothuroidea; order Aspidochirotida; family Holothuriidae; genus Holothuria; species Holothuria glaberrima. Next base: position 14,511 of record WURT03022203.1, on the reverse strand, counting down.
AGCTATCAGGAAATAGCATCTACAAATGATTAATTTTAACTTTTTTCTGGGGAAGACCCTCGGTTTCTCGGACATTTTAACAAGATGGTTACTGGATAGCATTCTTCCGGGATTACACTAGATAATTATGCACGATTTCATGTAAACGCTTTTTTGTATATCAGGCTCGTAGCCAGACAAGGTACTGAAAGGGCAAGGTAGCTTTGGGGCCGCAATGACAATTTAAAGTTTTTTAGGGAAGACGAAATTACCCTGCCCCCCCCCCACCCGCCACCTGGCTTAGAGCATATTACTAATTCATTTTGATATATATAGGTCGAAAGTTGTGTTAACTGTCCGATCGTGATATTGATGCAGTGTTTATATCGACTTGCCAATACGCGGAACCAAGAATCATATATATATATATATATATATATATATATATATCTTGCAATCACACTGTTGAAAAGACAAACGTTTCTTTAGGGAAAAGTCTCAGACGGGCTCTGATGAAGACTTTTTGCATTTGGTGTTTGCAGGGTCAGGCTTCGCCTCCTTTACAACCTTGCATCCGGGCCTGTCGACGGAAGGGCGGCGTATATTTATTGACGATGATTTAATATGGTTAATATGGTTGGCAACCTTGCCTGAAACTATACAATATGAAAGGTTTGACACTGCCGTGTACCACTTGAAAAAATTGCAGTGATTTTATTGGTAACCTTGTAATATTGAGTCCTCACTGAAAGGATATTACAAGTTGAATGTAATTCATTTAAGGCGCGCACGTTTTAGCGAGCACTGCTAGTTTTCCATTAGCATTATTACTTATATTCTCCGAAGATGTTGAAGTTTTTAAGCGAGTGCCAATACAACTTGGAGGATGCGGCTACTGGTGACAGTGCCAAAAAAAAAATGTAGCTTATATCCATATTATATGGTTATATGCGTGTGTGTTATGTTATTATGTTGTTTATTTTTTCTTTTTCATTAAGGGAGTGGTTGCCTCTTTAAGCTCTTTCGAGTTTGTGCAATTACTCCCTTTCCCAACTTGCTAGTGTGATTAATGTGCCCTTTCTGTTTTCTTCGAACACCTTCAATATATGAGCAAACTTTTATTTTGTACAGTAACGTCTTGAAATTGCCGATTTATAGTAAGTACTATTATTGTTTTATCGTATTTTAAGGGTAACGCAATTTTTGTATGTATACTGTTTCAAGTTATGCAAGAATGGATGAATGAATGAATGAATGAATGAATGTGTGTACGGGTGTTCAATACAAGTTTGATTCAAGCATATAGTCCTACAAGTGAACCTTGAGTGAGAGTATAGTTAACAGGCTCAAAACCTAAGATTACTACCAGTTCGCCATCACTATAATCCACAACAAGTTTTTTCTATGGAAACAAACCACTACATAGTGGAACAAAATACAGTGAAAGTAAGGGTGCGTACCGTGGAGGCTAGGTTGGTATAGAGATCAGAAAGGTGGGAAATTTTATTACGCGGGTAAAGTTTTGAATTAGAAATAATTGATTCCCTTGAAACTAAGTGTGTACTTGTATAATATTTCCACACCTTGTGCGTGTTTTCATTAGAAGAGGCAGTTTCCCAAACAGCGCCTAACAAAACTAGGGATTCTTATTGTTCATATCGTATGGCTTAACGGTAAGTTATTTATTAATAAATAATTATTTATTTATGTAATTTATTACATTTTGGTAGAAAGGCAGAATTCCATTCGTTCGTTTACCACATCTTATCTGTCAGCTTATAACGTAATAACGTTCTATACTAGATGACGTAATCGAAATCATTGTTTAATAAAGACCGAAAAGTAATGTTCCAGCAGCTCCGTACGCACCTTTTACCAAAAGACATAGCAACTATACGTACTCAGACAAGTGATTAGGTATACATCTTAGTATGCCCTTTACATGTTTTTATATGTTTTACTGTAAACAGGGAGTTGTGAAGGATGCCCTGCTGTGAACAATCCCTGCGCCCGAAGCATACAAGTCTCGCCTGTGAAGTTGGAAGTTTAATATCTTAGATTTTGAACGTTACTTTACAAGTCATATGTTTGTAGTGAAGGTCCATACATTGTAGTAAATATGCACATATTACTGCCACTTATCTCAATAAAGTAGTAAGAAAACGCACAGATACGAAACGTTGTATCAACATGTCCAATCATTTATAGTCAAAAATTTGTGATTTTGCAGATCTTCGTTCTCCCCTCACAGCATGACAAGAAATCTCAACCTTAAAGTTGAGTGTGATTCGCTACGTTCTAGATTGCAGGTCAGATTTCTTTTTTTTTTTTTTTTCATTTTTTTTCTCTGTTTCAAACACAAGTAAAGGTATGCGAAAAGTTATGGTTGGTTTGGGAGATTCCTCCCCCCGAAGATGTATCCAAAAATCTGATACAATCTACTTGTTACTTTCAATGACGGATTAATTCCCTACAACGAAGTAGCTTTACATTTCCAATTTGTCTATGCACTCACCCTAGAAGAAATTGTACACATAGGCTACATTTTCTCTCACTCCTTTTTCGGGTCTCTTCGAAATAGCCTACGGATGATTTTCACTCATACTAAAATGATATTATCTTCGCACAAAGAAGTAGGAACCTCAGTCGAAATAATATAAAATACAGACATCGCTGCGAACACTTACTCGAATTAACGTCAGCTTTGATATTCTGTCCCATTTGTTTGAAGAACGTCATCGAATGGATAATCTGCAACAAAGGTTCCCAAAAGTGCTGACATTCGAGACAATAAAGAAAACAGATGACATTTTGAAACACAAGAAAACAGAAATGAGACGACAAAGGAAAATCCGGTTGTGAATAGATGCAAAACGAGGCGTTAAGTTAAACATTTAATAAGTACGACGCTACGATGCGTTGCGTTAATGTTGAGCATGACGTCAGAGAAGAACCCTCTGTGAGGTTCAATGAAAGTTTACTAGTATGATCACGATTAAGACAGAATGTTCTAAGGGAAATTGAATTGTTTTGACCATCACCATTTCTCTACCCCTTAACGGAAGACGAAACGACATGACAGATGCTGTACTTAATTCGTGCTCTTTTTACGAAGTCAACTTGTCATCAAGTGTCGTATACAAACACGAAAGCGTTTTGGATCTCTGGAGGTGCTAAAATGTGGGTATTAAATTTGTTTGGATATCCAAATAGTGCATTCCGCATTTTCAAAATTAAAATGTATGCCTTCCTTCATAAAGGGGGATCATACCGGACGCTGCGAACCTGTGCCGTAAGTTAGTAACGATGGGTGATCATGCCTTGTCGGTGCAGCACATGCGCAGCGCAGCCCAGCGTCCGGGGTTATTCCCTTTAGATCATGTCAAAAAAAAAAACACTTAAGTGCAAACTTCAAGTTAGCTACCAAATGGTACTTAAATAATATTGTACATTTCATTGGATAATATATATATATGTGTGTGTGTGTTACTATATATAACTATATATAAATACATTAACATTTAAATATATATATATATATATCAAACGTTAATGAGACTGATGAAGCTTTCATGTTTTCAACACCTGTTAAAATTTATGGTGGAGAAAGTATCCTATACTTTACTTTACTAAGCCAAAATAGGGATTTCATATGATGTCACGCGAGTACAGATTGCTAGGCACTGAAGCAAAAGCATATGCAGATAGCGTATTTATAACACACGCTCACGACATATCCATAGATACTACTGTGATGTAATGGACGCTTGCCCTTCAAAACCAAACAGAAGTCATATCTTGCCCTTCAAATCAAAAAGACTAGCGGTCACCTGACGTCGTTGAAACCCCTCCATAGCGGCACCGAGTCAATATTTCTGTTGAGGTATACTTGGGGGTTAAATCTCTGATGAGTAAACGAGACCAAATGGGCTATGCAAGCAAGAAGCCCCCCCCCCAAAAAAAAACCCTCACCCACATACACACACCATGAGTGAGTGGGAAATAAATATAGGAATAACAAATAAAGTAAAAGAAATTGAAAAGAAGAAGTGTAAGAAAATTACCAAGAAACTGTTATATAGTTTTAATGAGTCTTCAAAGATAGCCTAGATTTTCAATTTAGTAGCAAAATATTACAAAGCACGAAAATAATTGAAATCTTTGAATTCATCCTTACAATTACAAAGGGCCTAACATTAATGAAACACTTATTCTGATAGACATCTAACCTTCATTGTGAAGTTTGCCAATTTTGACTCACATCTATGACACTTCAGAGCCTCAACAAGCGGATGAAAATGAGTTTGGAGCTACAAAACATGTAAACAAAGTTACCTTTTGGCATCTGTACGGATGTGAGATTTTGATTGGCTTGATTGAAAAGGTGAAAACACTTCGAGTAGGCGATGGACGACTATTTTTAAACTAATTCCTCGAACTTACATGACATTAAATGACTTGATAAGTAGTTTATTGACAAAGACATGTATATATTACTGTTTGGCGATTTTTATAGCTTGGTGAATACCAGTGAAGCCCCAACAATCAGGAATGATGGTCAATAAATACCAAACCCCAAAGAATAATCATACTCCACGAATTACTTTTAGTGTCCAAAACATATATTTCTCCTGCATTGCCAAAGATAATTTTAACAACTCGTGTGAGACTGAATTCCTTGAGTGCCTTTGTAATGCACGGTGTGCGTGATATTTTGAATCCCTTTCTACGTAGATGCCCCTCGGACAACTTTGTCACTTATGACATTTAAATGTTACCGTAGCCAAAACAATTTGTCTATAAACAGATTTTTCGACCGTGTATCTTTGTAGAGTACGTGCGATTGTGAATGTTTGGAGTATCTAGGAAGAAAATGCTGCGAGTGTATTATGTTGATCGTTTACGACGGTCACGTTCAACTTGCTGTGCAAGGGCAGTGATATTTGACAGAGAATTCATGATCGAATTCTCAATACCACTTAGTTTCAGAATTGCTCCAAGCAACAATCTAAAATTAATTTAGGATATGGCATTGTGAGATGAATGTTTTCGTTTTCTGTCTGATATCCCTTTCAAGTGGTAAGCACGGAGTTTTATTTTCATTGGGTTAATCGTCCTGACTTTACAGCTAAATCACACCTTCCAGCAAAACGTCTTAGCAGACTGTGAATACTGTCATTACTGTTGGAATATTTCAAAAGAAAACCAATTGCACGCATAACGCCATTGTTCACTAGCCGTTTTATCCGGGCGGCGCCCCCCCAAAAAAAAAAATTTGAAGAATGTGCGTCAGCGCCCGGTCTTACAGTTGCCGTCCGCAAAAAAAAAAAACCTGGCCGCCCGGACATAAAAAATATTTTTTTCACTTCTTTTGGAAACGTTTGCAAAGAGAATTCAACACTTTCTGTCTCTCCAGAAGATAAGTATTTGATTGAAAAATACAGCCATGAACCATGAATTTCATCACCGTTTCCCTCATATAGGCTACTATTGTTAACATAGCGTTGATACTACTATACGAGTATGGCATTTGTGATCGATCAATCGACGAATTCCTTGTTTGCGGTTTTTACCCAGGGCTCGAAATAAGCAACAGCATCGTAAGGCTCTTCAAAAATTGCTAACGACGACGCCAAAAATGGTAGTAGTGCCCTCGTAGTTTGTCGATGGTTTTGTGTCACAAAATTCCACTTGCACTTTACTAAAAGTAATAAAATTTACTAATGCTAGTAAAACTAAAGAAAGTATTGGGAAGGTTTGTTGAGAGTCTATTACCATGCAACCGTAAAAATGCGTTTGCCAACTGCAGGGACAAGGTGTACCGGAGTGGTGTAATGAGAAGAATGCTACCAGTATCACCTTTATCAAAATTTTGAAAAGGCTCTGACATGCCTGATCAATCATTTAAATATCCAAATTTCATTAGATATGAGGAAACATGGTAATGGTATAAGTATTCTTACAAGTTGCTGTTCACTTACTTTACGCTGTGTAATTCTGAATAATCCCAAGGACTGAGTAAAAAAATCACTCAAGCAAGCTAAATGAAAAAAAACTTCTATAAAAAATAGGAATTCTTGGTGATATATTTAATTCAAATTTAGCACCAAATGTAGCACCATTTTGCATCTAGCCCACGTTAAGTGAGCAAAAGTTTTCCATAGGAGAGCCCGCAGACCCCTACCCCAGGACGGCCATCAGTGTCATTTGTCAGATCAGAGACAAGCGCTCAGACAAAAATTGGACCTGTGGATAACACTGACAACACCATCATACACTTCTACTCCACGGATCCTTTAAAAATAATCTTGGTCGTAACATATAAAGGATTAAAACAGCATCTCAAAAGTTGGTGAAGCTGACCTTAACAAAATTTAACGAGAGCGCGAAGCGGTGTAGGGTCTGAGCCTGCTTGCTATCCTTTGGAAACTCTTGATTCTAGGATTAGGAGGATGCTCTGTAGTGTAATCCAGGGCATTTCTACACCATACGATAATAAAAATGAACGTTTCCACCGTTTTCAGGCCTGCTATTATTGAATCACCATTATAAGCTATAAATTTAACATGGTTCTCCTTCTGTTACTATATAGGGACTGCGAAAGTGCAGTGAGAGACGAACCATATGATCTCTTCATCTCTTTCAATTCATTCTGTTGATGTTTATGGTATATGCCTGCAAAGACAAGTGCGTCAAAGCGGAATGTTTTTCATGGATCTATAATTGAGATAAGGCCATGTAACATATGGTCTAGGCTTAATGACACCTCATTGTCTAAAAAAGTAAGAGTGATGCTTTATTGATAGCGCTAAAAATTTGATTTTATACGCCACCATTTTACTGTTTAAGGGGCAATTCTCGTCATCCCAGACGGTTCCAATTCTCTCAACTAAGCAACTTGTAGCTACTCCCATAACTTTGTAAAGCTCCTTCTTGTGCAGACACAAACCTGTTTTGTGCTTAAGGCCATGTCCTGTTGAGCATACAAGGCTAGAATGTGTAATCTTAACACTCCCTCTGTATTAGGTAGAATGTAAGCTATTCTACATCTTTTGAATTTTAAAACTTTGATGACAATCAAAGAGCAGTCACCAACTGAAAATTTTGATACCCCCACACTAAAACATACTTTGGGGTGACGAGTGAATGTATATATCATGTTGTCAACCACATAGTCTTATGCTTTGCAATTAATTGCATAAAACTGTAAATGCATTTTGTGGAAAATATTTGTGTCTGTAGAGTTCACTGTTTCAACTTAACTGCATAGCCACAGATAAAACTATAGAAAATAACAGTGGACCATCCACGGAAGGCCAATGTGCCATGATTGCTGAAGCGATTCAAATTCTAATGAAGGTAAGAACGAATGCACACACAAAAAAATGTTTAAATATGAATGCAAAGTTAATGAGAATTAAAGCGAAAATCCTTTATGGTTACTTAAACTAATAAAACATTGGGTCTCCAAGCAGGCTACTTAATCACATGACCTTCTTAGTCACAAGGTGTACTAGTGCGATCCAAATGCAGTAGTGCCCTCTTCGCGTCTAAGTCTTTTACATAACAACCACATGGCTAGAGTTTTAGATATCAAATTGAGGAAGTTCATTTTATTTAAGTCCAGTGACCATCCAAAAGTAAAATGTAGACGAGGAATCATTGTTAAAACCATAAACCGAAACATAAGAGTGCTGTCACTTGGTCCAAGGAAAGGTAAGTAATTACTCAATAATGCTATTACAATGCAATGTATTCTACCTCAGACTAGGTACCTACGTGCCGTAGTTGTGATTGTTCTCTTAAGCACATAATAAGCAGTTAATGGAGTGATAAATATTGATGAAGACGATTGTAATGTTCAATATCATTGTATAAAAATGGCTTTATATTACGCTGGGATGGGAAACCAATATGAGGGTTTAGTTACTTTATACGTCATAATTCTCAAATTAACACTCATATCGATAACTGTCCTCAAACAGAATCAAGGGTCATCTGGTCGTCGTTCAGTGGTGTAACTCCATGCAAGAAGTTGTCAGAAACCTTCTCAAAAGTCGTTAGCCATTAATTTCATTATCAAGTCATTTAATAGTTTCTAAATGTCAACGAAATTATAAGGGCTTAGATAAGCCTTCAACATTAGGCAAAATTTGTTCCTAGGTCAATTTTGTTCTAGTATTCATTTCTTGGCATCAATATTACGTAACTTTCTTGGGAGTGTTTTTTTTTTCAGATCAGTTACTCATAACGTGATTGAACAGTTCTGGGGAAAGTTTACATGTTGAAATGCATATGGCAATGAAATAGATGAGTGTGATCGATTTGGTAAAGTCATACGGATAGGCGTATGGGATGATTTTTCACAAGAGAGTTGCATGAGGTATCTGCCTTTAATTCTTTTCCAAGTAAGCAAGCACGTTCGAATGAATTTTGCCCCGAAAACGATATTTTGCCCCTCCCCCCGAGAAAGAGCTGCCAGTCCAGTTACCCTACATCTCTGACGCTTATGTCCATGAAGTCGCGGACTTGAGTAAACAAATGCAGTTACTCCACTGGAGTCATTAAATTATACGCCTCGACTAGCTAGAACTTTTAAAGTAGTTTAAAATTACTCGATTTAACCATGAAACTTAATGATACTTAAAACGTTAGTAACATTTGAACAGATCGATGAATGGGTTTAATGAGCGTAATGAGTGGTGACCACCAACTTATGGTAGTATATGTCACAAGGGGGTAGGAGGCTTTTGTGTTGGTATTTTTTCTCATTGGCAAACATCATCATTTTTTATCGTGCTTTGAAAGTCATTTTTGCCGCTATGGGGGAGGGGTGTTGAGGGAAGAGGCGGAACTGTCGTAGACAGACTCGACATCATACAAAGATGGTAATGACGAAGGCAAGTTATCAGAACGATGATGGTGATGATGGTTCCCCTAACACGACATTTTAGCCTATCAAGCAAGCCTATAAGTCTACAAGTGCTTGTTACTAACATGTGAAATTACACGTGACTTGACTTATGCTCTGTCCTGTCAAGTGGACTGCATTAAGCTTAAATTAACATCTCCTCTTTTTTATCGTAAAATCACACTTTCCTTCATTCACGTTCACTAATTTTGAGAATTTAAGAGGCGATTCGATCTGGAGCAGAGATGACTGATAATTAATGTACGTGTACCAACCTGTACCTGCAGTCGAAACCGAGAGAGCTTTTGTTAAACCGTCCTAACACTTCAATAATAAAGGAAAAGGCTTCCTTGTTTATTATGTTTATTGTTTTGTTTTGTTTTGAAGACAGCCGAGATTGTAATTAATTATAAATAAAACAGGTATGTCAGTACTACTACCAGCATATAATAGACTAATTTCTGTTATTTTCTCAATGTACTGCTTTACACCACTCAACTATTCATCTTGACAAGTCCAATGAATTTGGTATTGAATGCATTATGTGCACAATTTTTTTCAGAGCGAAGTACCGAATATTTATCAATGGTTCCAATAAACTATGAGCTACTGCAGGTTGTGCTTAGATCAAATTTTGTGCTACAAATGAAGGAATATTGGCTAAGCTAGGTTTTACAGTGTAAGGCAACTTTGAATCTTCTGTTGATTGGCACTTTTGTAAGTGCCCGGATAACTACTTCTTTTGTGTAACTCTTAAATCCCAGTGTATTCAACTTAAGCTGTTACAAAAGATGAAAATTGTTTTCGATTGATTTCATCCACATCATGGTTATCAATGAAAAGACACTTTTGGATCCCATGAAGTTGTAATAAATAGCAACTGTGTTAACAAATGTAGAGGTGTTCTAATGTAGTAGTTGACTGCCTCTATCTCGACACCTACTTAGAGTGGAACTATATAGTGGAGTTATGCAATAACTATGCAGAACAACACCTAACAATACAATATTCAAAACAAAGCTTATCCATGCATGTCATGACAAGCATGAGCTACCATGCACAATTTACAGAAGCATATCGTACGTACCAGAACATATCAAACCACTCATACGATGGCAACACATAGAACCCTGTCATCACATACGGTACTAGGCCTACACTATTGACACGATGTGCTGCGCGCTAAATTTTTTTCCCCTGACTGGGTTATGGGCAAATACGAATTTTCAGTCATTTTGAAGATTGTTTCAAAATAGTGGTTAGGGTTAAAATAAGGTGAGGGTTACATTCTATAGATATATTTGGCACGTTCTTTATAATCAGAGTTACCAAAAAATGTAGAGAAACTGGCATTTCGGGAGAAAGGGGTGTGGCTTATTTCCAAGAAGTTGATTGCTGCATTGCCATGATTTGCCCATAACCTGGTGGGAATAAATTCCGCGTTCTGCTCCGTGCGGTTTCTCGCCACACTGTTATAATACATGGTTCATTGTTACACGTCTCCTGATCAAGTCCTAAATTCAAACCAGAGTTTGTGTGTTGTTCACAAGTGCAAGTACACGTGATTAAGGCTTTGCTCTGCCCCAATTATCAAGTATCCTACACGTGAATG
>WURT03022192.1:0-15756 GCA_009936505.3 Holothuria glaberrima | reverse complement strand
TCTGTCTGTCTGTCTGTCTGTCTGTCTGTCTGTCTGTCTGTCTATCTATCTATCTATCTATCTATCTATCTATCTATGTATATATATATATATATAAAGATATATGTATTCACCGATTGCTATTGTTAAACATTGCTGTTGTGCTGTTGTTGAACTTTTTCAAATTCATAAAAATGACGATGCATTTTGCGCACACAATGATTTTCCTAAAAATATCTGACCTTCCACACAGTACTCTCTCATTTTTTCCCTCGTTTCTTCCCTCATGCCGCACGTTTATTTTTCATTTGATCAGTCTGTGAACGATATGAAAATTCACTTTTGCTTAAATGATGTACTAGGAAAAATTGGAAATATAAACATAACCCAAATTTTCATAAGCGTTTACGGGGACATTTGAGTCAATGGGATCGGAGGGGGAAGGACCAATCAGTGCAGGAAACATTAAGCTCATTTGCCCATAAGAAGCACACGGTACATTTTGCCCGAAAATAGCAAATTTTCTCCCTGAATTGGTGGGGTGGGGTGGGGATCTGCAGCGCCTAGCCTCGCCTCATGTACTGAAGGAAATTCTCCTTGATATGCATGAAAGATTAACCATTCTACAAGCTGATTTTAACTTTGCACCTACAGTAATGAATAAAGGATTGTTTAAATATTAAAATCTGTGCCATGGAGACGAACTCACAAGTTACGGTACCAGTGGAGGGTTCAATTACCGTATTTATTTTGTTACTCACTCATAACTTATCTATTAATTAATCTCTTTGTCTATTCAATTTGTATTTCAAGTACTATACTGCAATATGAACATCTTACAGTACTTTTGAATATCACATGGTAAATCAAAACACCATAAAACTAGTCACATCGTGGGACATCTTCTTAACTTAATTTAATCCTTAGAAGTAGTTCAGACCCAAATTTACATTTAATAAGCCTATATTAAAGAAGAATTTATTCTCAGCATTCTGTTTAAACTTTTATGCATGCAATTATTATACTCCGTGCTCAGAAAATTAGCACTTAAAAATATCGCACAGACTATTATAAGTGAACTTGTAGAAAATAGGTGTGGAGTCATGGGTTTACTTTCATGCCCAATGTTTTGTCTTTTCTTTACAATTAATCTTTTATTTTACTCTACACTCTAATTCACTCATGTTATGAATATACTCTGGACAATGAAACGTTGTAAACTCTACATAATCTCAACAAATCACATCCACGCAAATAGTAAACATTCTCCATATTACGTTTACTTCTGGCTCCTCCTCCAATTAAAAAAAACTGTCTAGTGTGCTTCCGTGCTTGCATATCCACATACCTTTACGACAACTGTGTTACCAGTATACACAACAAATACACGTATTCACCTTGCCAATTTAAAGAATTGAAAACTTAGATGATAGGCCTAACGATAGTACCAAATTTTCAATTTTCTAAAATATTTTCACAGATATGTCTTACTTCATAATGGTCAATGAAACGTAAGCTCTTCTGATAATCCTCCTCTGTTCCTGTTGTTATTTTGAAGAACTCATTTTAAGCTAGTAAGAAGGCGGAATATTTCACATCGCCGTTCATTTCTTTGTTTGTTTGTTTGTTTTTTTGAGTCACAGTTACTCCACTGTTGGAACGTTGGATGAATCTTCTAACAACATACACACGCATATTTAAAGTTTATGTAAGTTTAAAAAGTTATAGCAATGATTCATACAGGCGTATGACACATTTCTTCAAAGGGGCTGAGAAATTTAGCTTGGGAAAACCTATATTTCCCAAGAAAATTGCCCAACCCAATTCCCCAAAGCTTGCACGAGAAATAAGGTTGGCCCGAACTCCTGGGGATGCATCCCTATAGCCCCAGTCCGAAGACCTACATCCATTTAACGGTTTAAACGTTGTTTCAGATTAGTGATAAGATTCTATATACACAATATATCGGGTTTCTTTGGTAACGAATTTTCATTTATTGTTATGAAGAGAGTAAAACAAACATAAATAACAGGAGCAAAATAAACCTATAAAGGTAGTTTGGTTAAAAATTTATGGCTAACAGATTTTCTTTTTTTTTTTGACAAATGACTGATGGTTTTATACGAGAGGAACTTAGTAAATGCTTATGCATTTCATATGATAAAAGTCAAGTAAACAAGATTTTTGACGTTTGATAAACGACGAGGAATCCCGGTTTGGATATTTAAATACTCTAAGGCTTAGTGTTTACAATCGAAAAAAAATCCTACCTGCCTACGTTGTTTCGAAGACTGTTCTCGTCAGCTCTCCTCTGGAAAGACTCAGATATTTTAATTTTACTTCGTTTGCAATCACAGGAAACTGATTTTGTGCTATTTAAAAGCTGCAGAATCATAATGTTCTGGCATAGCCGTACAAAGTGTTATCAGGCCCGTAGACAAGGAAGGTGGGGCGCCCATTAAAACTATTTTACAAACTAGAAAATTTAAAAAGGAATCATGATTGCCTTAGTTCTTTTAGAATATACCGCCCTCCCAAGCATATTCTCCCCTGGTAGCATATCGTTATCCCCCAGTAAATTGTCTGACTATGGGAATAAGTAGGTTTTACAGTAGGACGCCCTCTTCCATGAAACTGTCCTAATGTGCTAACGCTTATGGTAGCCCTTAAAATTCGTAAACTTGTAGTGCAGAAGTGATACCTTCTCTGAAGCTAGAGTTTAAAACGGTAAGAAAGTTTCTTCCTTTTGACATAAATTTTTCCAGCTTTTTATTCTTATCCATTGTTTCGTCAACTTTAACGCTACTTTTAAGCACTTCAGCTGCTATAATTTAAAGGATGACTAAACTTTCCCCACTTCATAATTTATGAAAGGTCTGCATGGAACCCGAGACTTTCGAGAAGTTCAATAAAGCGGCCCGGATAAAATGCTCAGCGACTGAACATCCCTTGGACACTTATCCCGTCGGATGATGGGATGTCTTCCATAGAGTCATCCCGAACTACTTCGTTATGGGAGCAATTTACGATTTGGGAGTAAACCGTGGAACCCGGCCCTGTGTGATGACAATGTTATGTATCCGTGTTATTCATAAACTGCCATAGTTTACAATCGAACACTTTCTTATTATATACGGGAACAGACAGAGGAAATGCGTGCCCCGCGTTTACGAGACACCTCAAATAAACAGTTCAAATCACGACAAATCTCGTGCGTCCCTAAAAATCATTCCCCAAGGTCCATATTCCAACTTATGAAAAAATAACTCAAAATATAGGCCTATAAATCTGTGTGTGAGCAGCGATTGCTCAAAGTGGCAGAGTCGTAAAGAGTCGCGGTTTTATTTCTGTTGCTACCTGCGCGGGCCGACTTCAAAGACGCTCGACATCGCGAGTTTTACGATGAAGCTATGTTTTTCCTAGACAAGCCAACTGGTTGTTCCACAAGAGTGGTCGTGACATTTATTGCTAATTTTCAGAGTGCTGGCGGTAACCGATGTAAGAAAGCCGTTTTAATCGCTTGGGTATTCGTAAAGCTAATCAGAAGCCCACACAGATATTTTTATTCGCTTGTTCCAGGTATCCATGATTGACGTCACAGCTCATGTGCCACTGTGACGGACAGAACAGTAGACGGGTAATGGCGGGAAAGTCGCAAAACAAATTTGGAGATTACTGTGTATTTATGTCGATGGTCTATTTAAAGGAAGTAGTACATGCTTAGCCACAAAGAGGTGATAATTTAAGTTTGAATACGCCTTTTTTGATAAAAGAATATAGAAATTGTCTAAGAAGTTGTGGATACGTTAAGTGGATCAGCAAAACAGGAAAGGAGGAAAATTGTATAAAAATAGCAAGAGCGATAATTTTTCACAACCTACAGTAAAATAGGGTAGAAAAAATTACGCTTTCTTGAGAATTGACAGTTTTAGTTGAGAGTTTTTCGATTTTTTTTATTTAGTAACCATGTCGTATAACGACTAATTGCACAAAACGTTTACCATGTATATTCCAATTGTACAGAACCAATCATAATTATGTAAGCTAGTCACGTGACAGTGGTAGACGTATCAATTGGTAGACTCTTCAGAGTTTGTTAGCACCCTGTCATTCGCCCCGCCCAGCTGGTCCACCGGTATAGTAAATGAGTAAAATCATTAAATAGCTTTGAATCATAGACTTAAGTACCAACTTGACATTTTAAGGAACTGACTCCCTCGGAACCCCCCTCCCCCCCCTTCGAACTGTCGAACCAAAAGAATAGCAACCAATAATTAGATTTGACTTTAATTTGATTAACTGTTCATTTCTGCAAGGATTTAACCCCGTTACTTATTTTTTTTCTGTGTTTGTGAATATTTTTCAAGACATTTTGTTGTAACGTCCCTCTCCCTCCACCCTCCACCCCAAAATGAAGAGCCTAAACATTTAATTTACAAATCAAGTTTTAGTTGTTTTGTTTATTGCTTTGCAATTTACGTATTTGGTGTCAAACAAACAAGCTCCCCTACCTCTATCTTAAAACAACTGCTTTTGTTGTTCACCACTTATCCATTGTTTATCAATTGTGATTTGGTAACATCAAACCAGTAAGTCAGTTCAAGACATTGCAGGTGTAGTATACCTGAACAACTGATAGCACGCCCTCTTTAAGTCGCGTCGTGTTCGTGCCTGTCAGTTCGTTGGCTTTTATTACTCAACCGAAAATATCTGAAATATCAAATAAATTTTTTACAACATTTTAAACGATATCATAAAGAAGATTATGTATGATATGAAAATAAACGAAAGGTTTGGGTGTATCGTAAAACTATGTGTTGACAGAATTTATGGGAAATGTTCTGCGTCGAGAAAATCTATAAGACGAGGGGAAGTCGACGTGGCGTGAATTATAGCATTTATATGTTTAATTAAAAAGGTGACAGTTTAACGGAATAAACTGATTAAAGCTGCGCCGGGTTTAATCGCCCCTTTCGGTGAATAACGACCTCCATTGTCTTTATACGAGTCCGCTTGTTAGCGACCATAAGTATGTAGTTAATCCGTGCCGAGATCAAAATTCTCGTTTATCGCTGACACTTAGGTTATAACTGATAAATACTTTTGAAATTTTAATCTTTCTTCTTTGAGAATTCTTGTTGTACCTATGAACATCAAAATGTTGAAGGGTTTGAAAATCCAAAGAGAGACCGAGAGGATGGATCGAAGAGGATTTGGTTTGCAGTAGATCAGGTTATTTTAAATGTTCACTGTTGTTTTGACAACGCTGAGTGAAATGTTTGTATGCATTGTTGGTATTAAAACTAATAGGTCGGTCGCTGCAGGAACAGTAAGAAGTTCAGAATGACGTTGACTGCGGAGCGAAAACAATATATAGCCTAAATTGAATCAACTTTCCTAATATTGCGGTTCTCTTTATCAAGATAAGAATTACGTTTAACTGTGGCGCAGCGCTCCCGTTCAAAGTCCATCTCAGAAAAGTTGGCAAAATTAAAGTGAAGAGAAAAAATAGTAGCAATATATGACCTGTGGTTTCATTTCTCTATTTTGTTTCATATGATACAGTTTTGTTACACTTTTACATTTCATTGACGTCACAGGGCTGATTACAGAGGGCTTATTGAAGGACTTGGTTCCCCAATAATTTATTTAAGGGGCAGAATATATTCTTCCCCCTCCCCATCCAATTTTGGTCAATGACGAAATGTTTTGCTGTAGAGTAATATCACTTGGTGAATCACCCCCTCTACAACCAAACTGGTGAGCAGGTATGGCGCCCTTGAGAGGTTTTGTTAGTAGAATTTGTCCCGGTAAAGCCGATAAATTTTAGTGATAAAATTTAGTATATGTGTGTAGTCACCAGAATCAAACTTTTGAGAAAACAGTCTATGAACACAATGCTCATACTGTACTTAAAGTACAACAAAATCGTAACAATGAGGCTGTTTTGATCTAATACATTTTAAATATTATATGGTGTGTGTATTGAACCTCTTCGTGTGTACAAATGCAACGCTGGTGAGCATATAGCCTATAGCCCCCTACTGGGCCTATATACATGTACTTTTAAAGACAGGAAAAAGGAAAGGATTTTTCCTGCCTTCTGTTTCTTTTTTAACATCACGTCGGTAATGTTTTTGATATGTATCACTTTTATTTCGATATTGTCATGTTTTTGAATGAAAAAGTTTTGGCAGAATCTAATCTATTTTCCTCGACGTAGCTCAGATAAGGCTACAACTGTAAGTACCCGCAACAGGGATCTCTTTAGTGTATTTCATCATAACATGCATCATGGTACATTGTTGTTAAATAATTATTATAAACGATTGTGACAAGACTTACCTTCTGACAAAAATCATCGAAATCATTAAATATTTTCCAAGAGAGCCAAACACTTTATTGTCAATAAGTATAACATATTCAGTGCGCATATGAAATTACATTCACATACCGTTCTTTCCTTCAACTTCGTTTTAATGTTTTCCTATAACATAATTTTTTTGATGTTGCTTTTCTTTCTTATTATTTGGGTCACTATAGCCTGGTTAACAGTTTTTCTGTTTTTCTAGTACCCCTGAATGATTTCTTGCTATTTTGTTATGTATATCAATGTTATTTATGCGTTATTTTGAGATCTTTTGTGAAATAAATTTGAATTAATATTGAGTTTTCGCTATAGAAAAGTAAACAATTGCATACGTTATTTTGAAGGATTCAATACCGAATAAGTTTGAAATGACTTGAAATATCGCACCCAATGTAAATTATCTTGTTTTTATCATTGTTTGCTTGTTCTTAGGATTTGTACTGTAGAGACTAATATGCAAGGTTTTCTCTTTAGTAAGATTTGATAAGAAATAAGACCTACAAAAAATGACCGGCGATGGATGTGATTTTTGTACTTATGTCATACATGGGAGTAGGCTATAACTTTCAGGCATTACATGCACTGGATTCCCCGAGTCGAATCCCCTATTTGGAATTTTTTCCCAGCCTGGAAACACTTGGGCTGCCTTAATCTTTCAACCAACTTGCGTGGGCTGACTTTCTTTCCCCACAAAACACTATAAAGCACATTGGGAGACGGGTGATTTTTGCTGAATCGTTTTAATCCGAGAAAGTCCTATTTTATCCGAAAAATAGCCCCATTTTTCAAAATCTGCTTGAGATGTAAATTTAATATGATCTTCGAGGGATATAGCCCAAGCTTCCTGGCTCTTAGGGTTGTAAGGAGTCTAAGTCTATGTTCCTAACCTTTTTAAAATATAAACTCGACATTTTTAGAGTTATCAAACCAATTTTTTTATACTTTCATTACTATGGACGTACAAGGCAAGCATGGAGGTGGATCCATTTCCAAAAGTGGGGGGGGGGGACTTTTCACCATTTTCGAATCGCTGTCCTGGGGGAGGTCTAAATTTTTGCTCACGTAAGGTGGGCTAGTTGCAAAATGGTGTTACATTTGGTGCTAAATTTGAATTGAATATGTCACAAAAAATTTCTTCTTTTTTGAAAGTTTATTTTTTCATCCTGCTTGTTTAAGTGAATTTTTTACTCAGTCCTTGGGTTACATCCAATAACTACACTTCATGAAGTGAGTGAACAGTAAATTGTTAAACTCTTTACCATTTACGAATCGCTGTCCTGTGGGAGGGGTCTACGGATCTAAGGGGAGGGGACACCCCTCTCCTTTGAAGAAAAAATTAAATTGGAAGGTGTCTATATGGCAAATGGGTGCCATTATATTTGGGCGAAATTTAGCTTTTAATGTGTAGTGTCAATTCGTAATCACAGTTTTAGTTTTAATCTTTTTTGAAAAAGTGGGAGGGGGCTTTTTGGCGATGTCCCCCTTCCAAAAAAGTTAGAGAGACGCGTCCCCCCGTCCCCCATGGTTCACGCCCATGAAGGCAAGAAATGGGGACAACAGTCCCTCCGTAATAAAACTGCCGATTTCATGACAAAATGTCATTTTCGGAGAAAACTCATATCACACTTGTTTACTTAAAAAGGAAAACCTTAAAGGGCAATTACATTTCACCCCTTCAGAGAAGTCTCTCTATATGTTCACTGGTCTGCATAACTCAGTGTGTGTGTGCGTGAAAATTCCTTTTTTTTTTGTCTATTTCTTACGTCTGATGGTTGATTCTCCCCATATGATCATGACTCGTCGTTCGGTCATCCCGTTGGTCAACACAATGGTCAGAAGAAAAGACCAGTTATTGTCAGCTTGTCCATTATGATCACTCCGGTCATTGGACTGTCAACCACAGACAGAAAGTACCTCTTATAACTCCAAAAATCTTCCTTTCAGATTTCAACAATTTTTCCGTCTCTCATTTTGACACCTTTTCCTAGAATGTCAGAAAGAATTAATACCCATCCTCTAAAATCATGACACTTGGAGGGTGTGACAGACATCAAATTGTGTTGACCAAAGAAATATCCGTCCATACCACGTCGAAGCACTCATTGACATGTCTGTGACGACTGCCCATCACTCGTCATGGCCCTACACAAACAGACTATCTTAATCTCGTTTGACAGAGGGCTCATTGTCAAGTGTACATCTTCGGGGCTTTTCGCCCGTTGCCTCAACTTAACGGGTCACGGTAAGCCAAACATGGAATAGGATGAGTGCTTAAAGTTCTACGAAGGGTTTTAACAATCGTCTCAAAAAAGTAAGAAAATCTATGAAAATAATTAGGTATCAACAAAAAAAAATGTCTTCACGAACCGCGACAAGGATTTTTTTACCATAAGACTATTTATCAGCCTGGCCAATTTGGAATTTAGTCGTAAATATTAATTTCCTCTCTCATGGCTGGTTTATACAAAAGGTGCGCTGGGCCCGTCATAGGCGCACGTCAGGGGCAAGGGCTGAAGCTCCCCCCAGGTTTCTGCAAAACCAATTTTTCAGGCGGGAATACTGGAAACACTGAAACACTCGGGCATTTTTCGATTTTCCCTAGTTTTTTCGGGCAAAATGGCTTAGTCCCCTTAGAAAAAATATCGTGTACCCCTGTATGGCTCATTTGTACGATTCCCTTGGCTATAACGGCAACAAAGGAGTTTAAAATCCCGTTTTCCTCAAGAAATTTTTATTTTTATACATGCAATAGGTAGCTTATGACACGCTTCGTTATATCATAATTTCTGTAAAATGGTTACTACACTGGAAAAAAATGCCTGTAAAGTGTTGTATAATAAACGAACAAAAAATTAAAAAAAAAACACAAAGAGGAAACAGGAAAAGTGCTGTCAAGTTCTGCAACAAATTGACAGTACTTTTCTGTTGTCTTTATGTATTTCTTTATTTTGTTTTTCTGTAAATCTACAAAAACTTTTTACAGTGTACATTACCAGCAAACACAACTTAGGTCTGTCTCTCGCAATATTTATTAATTGCCAAAATGTTTTAACCTTGTAATCCCACCTCTGGTTTATAGACAATGTAATACATAGTCTAAGGTACTAGAAGTTTTTCAGTAAAACTTACACCTATCACATGGGAGACATAACTGTTCCTTGCCCAACCGTCTACCCCAACCCCCTTTTCTTTGTGAAAAAGCTTATAACGATTTTCATTTTTTGCCTGTTGGAAAATACCCTTCGTTGATTGTGTATTCACATTCATCAATCAACATTTATTGAGCAAACTGTCCCAACCTTAGTATTTTCACATATATGCCCAGTGTTGGTTTTTGAGAGTGTAGTGTACATGACCAGATGACAGTTACTCTGCTACCTGTCGCTTTAACAGGAAATAAACTGAGGGCGCAATTTACTATAGATTTATGGAAGCTTCTCTTTCGGATTAGTGGACCAGATTGTTTGACCCGGTGAGAGAGACTGACGAGTTATACAAGCAATCAAATCACTTACAGAAAGTTTTGATAAAACCAAGAAATTCTTTAAATATTACCTTACCCTCTGGGTGTGGGAATTAGCTACGAGCTATCGACGACACGTAAATTTAAGTGCAACCTCCTGATAAACACAACCGCACTGAGCTTCAAAAACATGTTGAAAAGTAATCATACTTATCCTTACATTAAATGTAAAAATGAGAATCTTCTTTCACGTTAGGTTTTTATGGATTTTTCAAAAAAAAGTGTTGATTCGATTTCGATGATACACGTATTAATCAACGAGTCAAAACCAGGCGAGAATAAACTTTAGAAAAGAGTTGAAAGGAGGGATATATACATTTATATATATATATATATATATATATATATACACACACACATATATATATATATATACACTCATAAATTATTTCAGAGCAGCAGAAAAATCGACGTATGTGGACTCTTTGTATTTTGTAATTTTCCTTTCACACGTTTTATGCTCACTCTGCGTAGAACACTGTTCAAGAAGTATTGACATTGATTTCAAACTTTAACTGAAAATCATATTAGTCTTGTATTTTTACCATAAGAACAGGTAAAGGCTATACATACATAAGCTTACGGGACTACCTCCAATGTAGGGGGTGGGTTTAGCCCCCACCTCGTACACATGCATATAAAGGGCCATGCTCATATCCACGTTGGCACCGATACTATTCATCATTACGGGGCAGGATCTCAAATATGCAAACAAGCAAATGGGGGTAAAACTGGTTTACAAATACTGAGTTGGTATGGTATCGACTTACCTATATATATGGGGACATTGAACCCCCTCTTCTAGCTAATCCTCTCCCCTTATACAAAAACACATGTTATCTTTAAAATACATTTAACAGGGCTTAACAGTAACTTGTCTCATATCAATTTGGGGATCTGTATCCTTCTTGCAACATAATCTGTCTCCCTCAAAGGAAAACAATTCTATTAAAGAGTGGATGCTAATGATATTCTTGTGTGGCAAAGAAACTGTTAGAGCAAGCCCATGATCATACACAATTTAAAAACAGAGCAAAATTCACTCCAAAAAGAGGAGTGGTCCCTCAGCACACTCTTTTTGTTGACTCTGCCAGGATTAGAGTCAGGATTTTTCCGACAGGGGACGGGGGAACTTCCCAAAGAGAGGAAATAACCCGAAGTCCCGGAAGTTACCAAAAATAGGTAACGCAAAATTTTTGAGTTTACATCGAAGGAAATTTGGATATTTATTGAAAAGTATAAAAATTTGAGGGTTTTTCAGCTTGAAGAACATCTGATTTTTTTTTGAAGAATCTGCAAACTCGAGAGCCACAACAAAGAAAACATGGGGTGACTGGGTCACCCTCAGGGATTTCATTCTTTATCTTGCTGATTAAGGCTGCTCTGCGAAATTGGGAAATTTTCCAGACCTTAAGGGGGTGGGGTGGAGAACTTTCCAAGAAATTGACTTCTGACGCTTTTCGCAGACATTGGAAACTGAATTCAAGAAATATTGAATTCGATGCATCTAAAACCGACTTCGAGGAAGAACCTATCTGAATAAGGACTCCAGACATCTGAAACAGAATTTTAGATTCTCTGTGATGTCAAAATATATGAAATTGATTTCAAGATGAATGCAAATTACTTTTAGATGTCTTGAATGAATTTGAGATACCTGTAAGTTTTTTTACACATGTGTGAAATTAAATCCAGATATTTAAAATTCTGAATTAAATAGTAAAACGGCCTTCCATAAGGGTGGTCATCTTCATCTGATAAACGAACACTTTCATATCATGTTCAACTTAGACATTTTCAAGGTCGACACCTTTCATTAAAACTTAACTCTCCAATCTTGACATCGATAATAAAACGTTTGTTTATGAAACTAGAGAGGGATGTTTTCTTATCACAGCATTCCCCTCCCTGACTGCGGCTTCTCTCTCGTAATTAAGTGATTAAATATTGTTTGCTCGATGCAGTGATTAGACCTACCAAAGTTTATGTACAAGCGCGAAAACAATAACCAGCTTGGGGTAGCATATCTTTCCTCACTTGAAACCGTTTTCTTGCAAGCTGGCGATGTAACAGTTATCAATTTGATTCATGCTTCTTTTCCAAAGACAAGTTGACCCGATGCTCCAGCCGATGATTTAAGATTTAGTTTAGTGCTGACATATCGCTCGTGACAAAGCCGAAGAACGATGACACTATTACAAATTTTACTTCTCAAGTTAAACTGGATATCGCAGGAATCTATAATAATACCTCCCCAGATACAGTGAGTAAATCTCCTTTGAAAAGTAAATCACACGAGCAAATGAGCTGACCGCTTGCGTATAGGATCAGTCGCCTTAATGGAATATGGAGTGGACTAGGTAGAGCAAGGAGTTGATAAAGGGACTTAAACCCTAGCGAAAGGTGTCCTGCCTCAGTTTGGTATCTTCACTTACCTATCAAGGGCCATTAAAGACAAAAAGGACAGTTTGTATCGCCCAACTAATTCAAGAAATTTACTCCGCCAAAAACGTTGACCTACAATATCAGTCCCTAAAATTTGGGAAAGGGGATCAGTGTAGGCAATGTTGTGATTGCGTGACGAACATATTACAGATGTAGATCATGCATTTCAGTACCCACTAGGCAAATTGAACGAAACTGTGGTTATGTTAGGCCCTATTTGGATAGTACCCTTCCGCCATGCATAATGACATTTGAAATGAAGCGTCAAATGGGGGGGGGGGCACCATACTATCATAGAAATTTTTGTTGGTCAAAATTTCAATAGTCATGGCACAAATGAAAACAGGGAGGCCTTTTGTGAGTTTTCATAATTGTGAGGAGTAGCTCACATCTCTTTAAAACTACAAGGGTCCACTTTTCGCGAAACGGACTAAATTTAGTGTATATAGCTACGTTAATGGTGTACTATTGTGAAACTAGTGCGCTACCAGAATCACGGTCCATTACCGCAGGGTTACCCTGACCAGTATGTGATGGAAAGGAGCGGTTAGAGTTGTCGTATTTTACCATGCAAAGCTATTATTATCGTTAACTACTTAGTAGAATCCCCACAAAAACATCCTGGCGATACTATTTTGTGTATTTCCCTATTACAGCTATCCTGGTTACCGGGGTGGGACTGCGGACAATTGTTTGTAAAATTCTAAAAAAATAAATAAATAAATAAATAAGTAAATAAAACATGACCTTTAAGTATCTTAGAGCAGGGGTTTGCAACCTAGGGGACACGTCCCACCGGTGGGAAATTTCAAAGTTTCTGGTGGACATGAGCTCGTCCCAAGTCTCATAGAAAAAAATAAGGGCTTATGTTTACTTACTAGGGAATCATATTTACGTATTACAAATTCTCTAAAGACGTCAATATGTTACGTAAAAAAGATATACATTTTTATTGTATTTTTAATACACCAGGAATGATCAGAGATACGTGAACGATTGCTGTGTACAGTGATAAAGTTGTAATCTATAACAAAATAAGACAATACTGTGTGTGCATATAGAAATAAAATGGGGATTTGTCATGCCCAGAAAGACTACACATGATTACAGACATAACATGTAAGATTATAAGTGAAATACAATGATATATATATATATATATATACTTAAAATTAAGGTTATATGTGTCACCAAACTGCACCATTTCAAGTGTTTTTATCCAAAATTTTCCACGTATCAAGAGGGGGAAATCTCACCCCGAACCCCCCGTTCAGCACTCATGATTGCTACTCCTACGCGTAATAATAATGGTGGGACGTGATACATTCATAAATGCTAACCTGGGACGACGGTCAAACACCTGTCTTAGAGGAATAATTACAGTGTCTGTTTACGTTCCTCACCAGCTACGATCCCATGATGAATTCAAACCGATTATCCCGGTTTCAAATCTGAAACATTAGTTGGTCGTGTCTTCCCCGTATTTACGCCGACAGGCTTTTCACGAACTTTCCATGCATTTTCGTTATCAGCATAACTCAATTGTTTTAAGCAAAACCTAAAATTCCCCTTTTCATTCAATTTTCAATCAATCGTCTTCATTTGTTTTACTTTTTATCTCTTTATCTTTCATATCCTTTATATACCTTTTACTCTTTATCTGTAATGTTTTATTCATTTGCTTTTATTTAAATTATTTTACAGCGTTGAAGAATGATGTTAGATTTATACAAACAAATAAATCTGGAAAGTGAGTTGAGTGTATTGTGAAATGTATGGTAGCTTGTAAACATCGTAAAAAAGTACACACCATGACTGCAGGAAGGATGCAACCAGCACTTGAAGAAATCCATTTTAAACTGAAAGTACTTTTGATAGACAGCTCTTCAGCTCGAAGGAAACTCGCAACAATGCGTGAATCTCTCATGTGAAACTCTTTGGAGTATAAGCTTGTGTATAAAGGTACATGAAACATTGATTTATATCGAACATAGGCAATTGGGCTATCAACTTACCCATCAACACTTAATGACGTCACGGAAGTAAGAGCTTCCACCTAATTAACCCACTGTGGTCCACTAATTGCCCTTGAGTTTACGGTAGTAAGATTTTGTTTTAGATCCCTATCTAAATGTTTATATTTTGTCGATGAGGGACGCTCTTCCGAAGCTTTTAGGCTTCGATGAGTGAAAGAATCTTACTTCGTGAGATAAGCAACTCCTTCAGCGTTAAGTTATTGTTACAACGACATCGTAATTAAAGAACCAATTAAAATAGTTTTAAAGTACGTGTGGTTGCGACAAGGGTCGAGTTATCGAACTGACAAGAGTGGCTGCTCTTGGCCCTGTCTAAATTTATTTTTTTCTTCTCTGGTCTGACAAGATAACATTTAGAAAGTTATGAACGGGATCATCTACTAACTTATTGTACTCACGTAGTCCCAGTAGTGCACTGTTGTAACCATGGAAGTAGGCTACCTCGTAGTACTTCCATATTTTAACTATGCAGAGTGTGCAAGGAGAATTTAACTACAGACTTAGAGCAGGGAGTTGCCAATAGTGGTACCTCTCGGCTTAGAGAATCTCAATTCAGTTGTTTTATGATGCATAGTTTACTTGTCCATTTCCCTTCCCTTGCGAATATGCTTTCAGGGGGTCAGGAACAAAACTGTGGGTATCGATTAATTGTTCATCGTTTCCGTTATGTTTACATACAAAACAAAGTTGGAGGGGTGGGGATTGTCAAAAAAAAAGGAAAACGCAATCAAATCAAACGCAAATCAACCTTTTTCACTCTTTAAAAAGTACTTTTTGAGCAGGAGGGGGGAAGAAAAAGTACGTTCTGTAATCTTTAGAAAATGAGAAAACAATGGAGAACCCATAAGAGAACACAAGTTTGGACTGAATTTACCGGAACGAAGCTGTAAACTGTTGTTAACTTCATGCAGATTCGGTCTATCTAGTTTTGTTTCCACCCATATAAAAAATTGGGACGAGGACTCAGACTTTCGTAGCTAAAGTGAGCAAAGAAAAGTTATCATTTTAGAATAGGAACATGCTTTATTGAAAATGACCAATAAACTCCCCTTCCTACATTTTACCATTTAACCAACTTCAAGCCACGTCATGTAAGCCTTATGAGCCGTGGTAACACTGGAGAGAACGAAACTCAACCGGCATCCTGTGAGCATGGGGCTACCACCTCGGTGGTACTGAGTTAAAGGCATTTTCCAGTGGCATTTCACAAGGGTCTCATGTGAAAGAGAAAAATTTTCCAATTCGTCCCCTCTAAACCCCGTAGCAATACTCTTTTCCTAACTCATGATATCTCATAGTAAAGAGTGCTTATTTTTCTCTAAAAATCTCCAGTTCTCATCAAGGTCACAGATTGTTATGTAAAGTGGGCACATTACCTCAGATTCCTTTTGTTTTTCTTTATA
>WURT03022181.1:0-15757 GCA_009936505.3 Holothuria glaberrima | reverse complement strand
TAGATGAGGGAGGTACTTCAAGCTGGAATTTGAGAAAAATCCGGCCAGATTTCTTCAAAGATCCGGCCGGAACCGGATATTTTTCATTATCCGGCCGGCCGGGATATCCGGTGCATCCCTACTGTTTTTGTTTTAAATTATGATGCACAAGGGGCCGTATCACCTTGTACCAAGGGAGTAGTTTCGTTCTTGGCCTTCGCAGTCTACTGCTGGGGCGTTAAAAATTCTGTCGACGCGTAACCTGCGGCGTAGCTGTAGTGGGGAGGGGGTGTGAAAAAATCATCGTACACAAAAGTCTTGCACTCCAGAGACGGCCGTTAGAATATTCAAACCATTTTGAAGCTCTCCAATGAAATGGTGGACCCCTACCCAAAGTGATTTTTCTGGCTATACGCCACTGCACGCTACTACAAGCGTTCCAATGAACAGCACCATGCATCAGCACAAGGTTAGTCAAGGCACGGTTTCAAAGAAATATTGACATTTTATTGACAGGCATGAAAATCAAACGAATCAAAACAACACGTAAGTAATAATTGACTACAATTCTCGATTACTCTCTACCAACTACTAGTCTATTTTATTTTTCTGTTCTCGGAATACCTTAAAAGCCATACACCTACGACAACGAAAGAACTGGAAACCTGTGACTCTTTGTATGACAGATTATATCTTACTTTCACAACCAACCCGCATGGTTTTTTCAAGTAAGTGGCGGACCTTTCACATCCAATCACAACTGAAGCCATTCACAACCCGCCAATCAAGAACGCTTAACCATGATTGACAACTTAGTTCTAAATACAAACTCTCCGGGGTAACACGCTTTTTCTGCTCTCTGGGTGGTCTGCTATATGCCACAAATTTAAGAGTTCAACAGACCTGTTGCATTTGAAATCGTGTTTGTGGTCATGTAGCCAGAACCGTCGACGCTAACTTGACATGTCCCACAGACACTAGTCTTGGACACGTCTTAGCGTGTGATGTATTAGCCGTTAGCGTTCTCACAGTCGGAATGCGGGGTGAAACTTCAAAAATTGGCGTCATCACACTATTGAATGGAGTAATGGAAGGCACATGGTGCATGCACACTGTGTTAACTCTCGACTTTCAACCTTTCTAGACCGGTGATAAGCAACTCCCTTTTCTGGGAGCATGCATGATACATATTTGTGGTAGATGGCGACGGATATATTCGGGAAGAAATTCATTAGCGAAGGAATGTGGCACAAGAATGATTGACACTTCAGAAACATTTTTTCAGCAAATATTTGGGTAGAAAATTGAAAGTCATGAAGATGACAATAGCTTTGCCCAAAATAGAACTTACGAAGAAGAAAACAAACACCTGCGAAACATTACAAATTGTCTTCCCAACGACTTACCATACAGTAGCTAAAATAGATATGAACCACTCCTCTTTGAAACTAATTTATATTTTCGAAGGGGACTGTTTGAGAAATGTTGCAATCTATCTCAAAAGAGAGAACCTTTATGCTCTACACCACATAAAACCATGGGCGTCCGGAGGGGGGGGGTACTTCCCCCTTGGAAAATAAAAAAATTAAAAATTGATGAAACAATAAAATCAACACTTTGTTAATGATATCGCTATAGAATTTCCAGAACATGCAATTTCAAAATAGAAAATGATTAGACGCAACTCACATGGCCTGGGAAGTGCCATTTTCAGCGATCTGGGAAGCATTTCGGTCAAAATTTTCTTGGCTCTTTGCCCCAAACTATAATGGCACTACGCATAGATAAATTGTCGACAGGTTTCGCCCCCTGCAAATTCCTGGCTACACCCCTGCAAAAGGCGCCAACATTTAGCAATAAAGCTTTTTTTCTGGGATAAAAAAATTCCCCTGATTTGATCAATTAAAAGTTTTGCCCTCCTGAAATATTTTTTTCCGCGGACGCCCATGCATAAAACAAATCTGAAACAATACAGTTCATGCGTTAATGACTCGAATGGCAACACTGGAGCAGGGAACACTCTTACTACCACTCCGTTTTAAGCCTCCACTCATGAAGACCTTACAGCCTTGCAGTATCAGGAATTGTTTTTCACTGTCAATAAAAATCGCATTTTAAAGTAATGTTTGCATACACCGAGCACGTAAGTCTCCGCCTAGTGAGGGGCACACACTGACTTTAATTTCGTGACACTGGTGAGTTCTTTTGGCTACGCATTGGGATGAAAAGTGTTCACAAAAGTTATTTTTCTACCATTACAGTTCCCTAGACAATTGAGCCCCTAACAATGCAGTGCTTGCTCCACAAGTCTCTTCTGCAGTAAGGCTATTTATAATTCTGTGATGTCGGGTGGGAAGGGGAGCGGGAGGTTATTTGACTTCCCTGGCTATAAATAGGTCAAAATCAAGGGAACCTATTGTTTCACTTTAGAAAAGTCCTACGAGTTATCTACCATACAAGTATACTACAGACAGATGAAAACGTGAAACTACTCCCAGTAGGAATTACTACAACTCGAAAACACACGAGTATATGAGAAATCATCAGGCAACCCTGCGATAGTGCAAGCGAGAGCTGTCCGAACAGCTTCAGGAAAGTTTACACATTTGGAAGAAAGCTTGTTTGTCAAATCTCTCAGACCAAGGCAGCTACTGCTTAAAAACTAAATGGCATACTTTATGACGGGAAGTCTTGATCAATGCCGTAAACAATGACACGCTAACGAACTAAATCCTGTTTTGTCCCTCCTCCCTCTTTCTGCTCACAGACAGGAAAGATTAAGCTTAGATTTCCTTCTCTTTGAATGATCATTCCACCAATCATGGACCTTTAATCTTAAAGAATTAGTTTTAAGTTCTTTTCTGTTGTCGAAAATAACGGGTGCAAAACTCTTAGCCTAGCACCGAATGTCTACAATACAAGGCAGTGGAGTCGGGTGTGGCTTGAAGGTTTTATAGGCCTAGTACACTGACTAAGGAGGGCTACAGTTGTTGCAGTATTGCACGACAAGGACTTTATTTCGACAACTGATTTTTAAATAGTAAATTTTCTTACACTGTGGCAAAAATGGGGTCAAATAATGCAATGGGCCCGACCGTGCCAGTGTGAAAGGAAAGGTTGAAAAAGTAGCCCGTAGTCACGGGCAGGGGTGAGAACAGGGGGCCCCCAAAATATTTAAACTTACTTTTGTCTCCATTCTAGAATATCCCTCCCCATACAAATATTTCGCCCCTGGAAGCGACCTCGCTCCCTTCAGTACCTTTTCTGGCTACGAGACAGAAATGTAATTGGGGATGCATATGACACAAGACAAATTGGTTAAGTAAAAAGCCGGCGGAATGATACAGGCGCTTTTCTACAGTGAGTGAGTGGGATGGTGGACGGGCTTTTCCTCATCTTCTCCAAAACTCCAGCCCTCAGTTGCGAGTACTTTTGTAAATAAGTGGTGAACTTGGACATAGTCCCCATATTTTAACCCCTAACATTATCTCCCTATAGCATCCACCAAAATGTACAGAAAGGAAAATATTGCGTATATATTGCATCAATGTGGTATAAACAGACAGCGAATCTCACCACTTATCTCTAGAGATAATGCCCCTTTTCTCCCAAAAATTACACACCACAAGGGTTATAAATGATGCATCATTGGAAAATTTTGATACTTTGGGTAAGCAAATTATTCATGAACTACAAAGAAGCGACTTTCTTTCTGAGAGAATAATATTTCTTGGAATAGAAGTATCCAGCTACCTACTTTTCAAATTTATAGCATTCCAAGGCTAGGCTGTATACATAAATCGTACTTGCAAGGGCATGACGACCTCACGTACCACAAACGTACGGTAGTATTTACCTTTAAGTACTTAAGACAGCGCCTGAGTAAATAGTTCTAACATGGTGGGGACATAGAGGGCACTAGTGACACTGTGTAGGGACTGGTACGGGCAGGCCCGTAGTCAAGAAGGGGGGGGCAAGGGGTCGAAGCCCCCCTTGAAATTTTTTCACCCCCTAGGGAGTTTTCAAGTTGCCATTGACTGAATACATTTTTACACATTTGGCTCCCCTGAAATAATTGTCGCCCCCCCCGAAATCATTTCGCTCCCCTTCAGTACCTTGTCTGGCTACGGGCCTGGGTAGGGAATAAGCCTTTCGTAGGCAGGGTATGCTTCCTACCATGCCAAAATTAGAAAAGTTCCTACACTGGAAACAAGTTTAGTCGGCGAAAATGAGACTGTTCTTTACGGTAACTGGACATAATTGAATATCTTCCCTTATGCCCATGTGGATTGCTCCTCATCCTAGGAACAATAAATTGTATAACGTGCTAAAGGAAGGGAGAGGGGAGATAAGGAAGGGGAGGAGAGGAATTGGTGGGTTGGGATATTGACCGGTTTTCTTGTCGTTGGAGGGTGGGGATAAATGTTGCTCTATAACTGATCTCGGCAGTGGCTGCTATAGGATTATTGGGCGGCAAGGAAAATTAGTAGGGAGAGGAAATCCACCCCATGGTTACATTTCTGCTGAAGGTAAACTGTCCTAGGTACCCACCTAAAGCTCCAACTGCAACCGTTGTCTGGCAAGTTCCGAATCTACAGTCGAATCCTTTCTCGCAGTGACCGTCTCTCCGGCAAGGTTCTCCAGCAGATTTATGGGGCCGACAGTTACCGTAGTGTAAGTCACAGAAGAAGCCCTTCCCACATGACTTGTCACGCTCACATGGCATCTGTAAGAAAAGAGGAAAAATCCAAGTTGAAAATGAAAGCGCGATAGTTTTTAAATTTATATTTTTAACATCAAAAGAGACTGAAAATGCGAAGAAAATGAATAAATAATAAAATAAATAAAAAAGTAAAATAATAAAATAAATAAATAAAATAATTAATGAATGAATGAAAGAATGAATAAAATGAACGAATGAATAAATGAATGAATGAATGGAAAAAATAAATACATAAAAACATGAAATAAAAAGAACGTCTGTATTCTAAAATCGCGCAAGAAGTAATGAGATTAGAACAAGTGGATTGCTTAGAAGGAAATATGTTTGAGTTTTAAGCACCGTTAGGGTGTAAATCGGAACATTGCTAATCCAATTTTCCGTCCAATAAGTTTGCAGGATCTGATACGGTGTTGATATCCATTTAATTTTTTATTTAATCATTCGTACAACGTTTAAGATTGTAATACTAAAACGTTTTATTAATACATTGAATTTAAGATTGTAATACTAAAACGTTTTAATTAATACATTGAATTTGAACTTGGAGTTATCATTGCAATTTTTACGAGTGCAGCATGTTAAAATTATAAACGTTTTAATATTCAGTTCAAGAATATATTTATCATTCGGGAATCCCTCAGATGAGCAGATGAGATGCTACCACAAAAGTCGATCTAATGATCAATTAAACCTGTACTACAAGTAATGAAAATGTGATGGAACTTTTTCATGCAAAACAAAATGAATAATAATAAAAGAAAGTAATAATTTATCTCTTTGCGTTACATGTTCAGTTTTATGTATATTAACATTAGATAAAAAACGTTTTTAAAATTGAATTTAAGTAGATTGTCTCTAATTGCCAGGAGGAATCGTCGTGTTGGAGACGGGAAATTGTCATTTAACTTTACCTCCAGAGCCGTCGTGCCCACGAGAGCCTAGGGCTGATCCCCTCTCCCCAGTTTTGTCAAGGACAACGTTCACGGATTAGAAAAGTACGAAAATTAATTCACAACCCCCCCCCGTCCAAATCACACCCTTGTTTGCCAAGTAGTGTAATACGAAACTTGAAAACAATACAAATGCGGATTGCGGAGGGAGTACAGCATTTGAGGTCCAATTGTACTGTCAATTTTCCAGTCCAATATGACAGAAAGGGCATTCCTTTTTTGAAATGTAGAATGCGCACTAGACCCCTGGTTTCTATATACCCCTCTGCTACAATGGAAGATCCACTGATCCACACAATACCTTCTAAGATGAAGATTTTCCTTTAGGTGGGGGGGGGGTACAAAACAAAGAGTGGTCATGCCTCCTTTAAATAACAAATAACACCTTCCATATGACATAAACCAACCAAGAAACAAAATTAATTTTTGTTTACGTCGGGAATTTGAGTGAAGCAATATTTTGAAGTTACAAATGCTACATTTTCAATTTGCCGAAATTACCTGTATGAAACCATACCTCAGTAGCATGAAGCGTTTATGAGACACAAATTATCAAACTTATTAATTTAACAAAAATGCATAGACAGATGAAAAATCCGAGATGTCTTATATCTAAAATTATTGCATAAAAACTTTTATATTTTATTTAATTCGTTTCCTCTCACAACCGATATTATCAGACGGCAATATACTTCAGTATGACCAAAGTATCAAGTTTAGCTTTAAAGGAAATGAAGATGATTTTTTTTCTTTCAATTCATATTGCATCACGGCACTAAGCGACCACGAATGTGAGAAAAGCCAATGGTTTATGAATTACATCTTCACGTCGGGTGGCTAACCAACTCAACAATTTTGATGGCTTCTTGTCAAAGGCCAATTCATGTTGGAAAACCGTAGCTTGCCCTTGGAAAAAAATCCACCTTACTTTGACCAATATTGAACTTTAAAACCCATCTCATGTAATTACTGTTTTGTAAAAGTTAAAACTTAATTCTAAGAAAATGAAATCTGAGACAAAATGTTACTGTACCGTATCATTTAAGCGATTTCCCGGCCGTGTACTTCGCGGATGGTGAATAGTATATTCCTCAAGGTCTTCGTCAAGATCAACATCTTGGGAGTCGGGATGAGGGCCCGAGAATACAAGAGGCCACATGTAGGCCAAAGACGTCTTCTGGAAGGCCCAGAGAAGAAGTGCCACGAGGAGCCATGAGTGGTATTTCATGATGACTTTAAATAAACAGAGCAGTCACTAAAGACACGAGAGAGTTAGAAATATAACGAAACGAGATAAGGACCAAATATGATAAACGATTTTTATGGAAGTAAAGAAAACACGATGCACATGCTGGAAAAATGTATAGTCCAATACTGATCGAAGATTGGAATTTGGAGCACGACGGTCTGATGTCTGTGGAAGCGAAGTTTAGAATAAATGCTTCTTGTCTGTGGGCTATATCTTAGAGTGTGCAACAAGGACAAACGCTCCCTGGTAAATCCATAACTTGCCCGCCACCCGTAATAAATACCATTCATCCTTTTTTGTCTTCATCTTGATGGACAGTTCATTACATTCACATTAACACAAGGATGATTGGCATTTGGTCCAATCATGGCTTTGTGCAGACTGTCAATCAAGATGAGACAGTACTCATTAGATCGTCATGCGTTCATTGTTGACACGGTTTTGAATAGGGAAGGCGTGGAAGTAGAAGGATTAGCATTGTTTGGTTGCTCTGCGCAAGACACCAATGGGTCTTAAATGAAGTTTGACGTTTTGGATCATTTGCCAAGATACAGGCAGCGATTGACATCTAGCTCTCCTGCGGAGGAGGTCGGGGCATCTATGTCAACAAATCCACGGGGTGTTTCGAGGGTGATGCCAAGTTCTCCTTTCGCCGCAAGTTCGTCACCAATTGCACTGAAGAAGAACGCTTTAAGTCGGTTTCAATTGTCGTGTGCTTGAAAAAGGTACGTGAAATAAACATGCAACCACCTGATCCAGTCAATTTCAAAATGTTTAATGCTATTTTGGTGATTTCACTAAAAGTAACAAAACTTTAAACAAGCTGAGTAGTAATGAGGCAAGAAAGTCGAGATTTGCTCTGATTGGTTAGAAATCTTCATGCAGCTGTAGAGAAATAAAGTAAATGACACTTGCAATGAAATTTAGATAAATACAACAAAGTATTGTAACTTCTTTCAAGAAGGAACTGGTTTGGGTAAATTCTATGGGAGTTCTTACCTAGTAGTAGTTAAGAGTGACTCGGCTAGGGTCAATCGACAACATCGATCCAGTTTACATATTGGGATTCGGCTGACGTCAGAAAAGATAGGTACAGTTGCGGCAGTGGTTTGACAGTTGCTTTACAACAGAAAGAAGTTACTAGTTAAAGAGAAAATGCAGTTACCCCAATTTTGGATTAGCCTACCCGAGTATACTATTTCATGAATGACCATCCGAACCTTGGCAAAACAGGACCGAGACCTAATGGCTGAGGCCGGGTGTGATATCTCTTTTTTCAGTCAGTCTCAAACGGGACGTGCATGGCAGACCCACTGACAGAATGCAGGGTCCTGGATGCTGAGCGGTTGATCATCACGGTTTTCGCTCTTTACTGGCTTCAGTTTGTATAGAACTTCAGAAAAAGTAAAATCAGGCCCTGGGAGACGGGAAGCAGAGATGGTTCTTGCTGGTGTTGAATGGTGTGACATGTGTAAAATCCGGATGGAATTTGTTCTATCGAGATAGGTACGCTGTGGTACCTGTGTAAATGCACTAATGCTCTAGACAGAAGTTTACAGGAAAACAAATGTTGGACGAGTGTATTTGCTCAATCATTCAATTTATTTAGTAGTTTCGACCAGCTTCAGGCGTATCAAGGAATAATATTCCTATCTGTGCCAGGAGCAAAATTCATCTGTTAATTAGTGGGTTCGCTTAAGGGTGGGTCTGAAGTAAATTTGTACTCGCAAAACTAC
Source organism: Holothuria glaberrima (assembly GCA_009936505.3). Lineage (NCBI taxonomy): Eukaryota > Metazoa > Echinodermata > Holothuroidea > Aspidochirotida > Holothuriidae > Holothuria > Holothuria glaberrima. The sequence goes on along the minus strand of WURT03022181.1, from coordinate 7,120 downwards.
CAGCAGAGAAAACTCTTTCGGTATTTGCACCTCTCCGCTATTCCTTACTTTTCTTGTTCAAGACAGTACTAACAACTTCTTTAGTGCTTACTTCAGGCTTTGGTATTGTTCGAACGCCCCTAGTATTGTTCTGAAGGAATAGGATTGTTTCATATTAAGAAAGGGATTATCAAGCTTGTATAATTTCTTTGACAAGCGCCCGTATTAATCAGAACTTCAGAAACCTACGTCTAACGTCTCGACAAAGCCTACGTCTGCCATGTGTGAAGCGCCAGTTTGGTAGAAGGGGGCTCCAAATCTGTGCCCGCGGTTGGAGCATGCCATCCTTATCCCCGCTGACCAAAATTTCGGAGGATGTACAAGCCCCTCAATAATAATTTTCGGACGAGAAATTTACCATCCGCACCAAGGAGGTTTCACTGTGGTGAGTCCCCTTCTCTTTGAAAGAAGAACAAACTTTCACAGAAGAGGCACTTTCCACCAGGGGTAACTCGAACGTTGATCAACACTGTCACGTGACGTTAATTCCTACAGCTTCTTTAAAAAGCTTGAACTGCAAAAAACCGATTGCATGGTCAAGTGGTTAGAGCATCCGACTTGCAGGTCGGGGGTTCGAAGTCGGGCCTGTCACGGCCTTTTTTCCAGTTGTGGCTCACTGGCTTGTTTTCCCTCACTCCATTGCTTATGCTGAGCACCAAGCACAATGACAGTAGGTTCCATTTTTAAAGTCTTCGGTATGACCCGGCCAGGAACCGAACCCGGAGATCCGGGCGGCGTATTTTTTTTTTGTGGGGGGGGGGGGAGGTTATACTAAAGATGTATTAAGGCAATGGTAATTTTGGATCTTCTAGGGACAAAAAATTTTCCAAAGCCTCCCCCTCCTCCATGGATACGGGTTTGCCTTCGACACCTTGTGCCTTTTTTGCTTCGCCATTAGAAGAGGTGAAATGTGTCTAGGTGTTTTCTCTCTTTGAAAAGTTCCAAAACTTCTCTGTTAAACGAAATCCACTTCTGTGCTGCTATAAGAGTGATTGTCAAGACCCTAGGTTATCAAGTAGAGGCCGTAGGTCACTTGCGACCCTAAAAGTGAACTCAAATGGCCAGTGGAAGATTCCGAAGAACCCTAAATTCATCAAGGAAACAAGTCGCCGAACGACGTCATGGCTACAGTACTTCATAAAAATTAAAGTATATAGGTCTTGTAGAAGTGGCCCTCGGAGCAAAACACATGCAAACCCACGGTCTAGACCAGTTGTCAAAGTGGTCCTGACCGCCTTCGGGGGGCATTGGGAAGTTTCAAGTAGGCGCTACAGAGTACACAGGGAATAGGGGGAGTTTCACTAATTTGGGGGTCCCCGGTGATTACGACACATCACTACAGCGATTTGGGGCACAAAGACATCCAGGGGGTCTGTTCCCGTCCGCTAGTTCTTCCCCTCTGCTTTTTTATCCCTCCACCTCACTTTCCCAGACCCTTTCCCCTATTCCTCCCCAAAATAAATTTTGTGATAAAAAATTATCCAAAAATGGCATTAGAATTTTAAAAGCTCCACCCCTAGGTCCAATTTCTTCTGCGTTTGGATTGTAAAGTTAACTAAGAAAAATATTGTTGAGCGTCCGACTATGAACGGTAGGACGAAGAGGGGAGGGGGAATTGGGACAGTTCAAGATGTTTGAAGGGGGCGGTGGTCCAAAAATTTTGAGAACCACTGGTCTAGATGGTGATTTCTCCTGGAAAACAAGGCGCAATGCGTATTGGTATTCGTCTAACTTACCATCATGAAAAGAGGAGAGAATGTGGTTAAAAAGTTTACTTTTGTAGCAACAGTCTCTTTATATTTTACTACATTGCTTAAACAATTAAGGATATCAAAATTCGAAATAGTAAATGTACACAGAACAGAACTAATACTTTTGAACTTCTCAAACAGATTGACTTTAAAAGATTTCAAAATACTTACTTTTTGTTTAAGTTACCATTTTAAATTAACTCTAAATTAACGCGACTGATCACACACTTGGAAAAAAGGGAAGAACTTATAACTTAACTATTGGAGTAAGCTCTGCTAATTATTGCAAATGGCTTTCGTTTAAAGGTGTAAGCCAAACAGAAAACAGCTAGATGCGTGTATCTTGAAATAAATAAGTCAAGACAACGTCAATTAGTTAAAACAACGTCCCCAATTAAAAAATGACAATAAGTAAAAACAGTGTCAATTAGTCAAAATAAAGTCAATTAGTCAATTCCTTGTTTATAATTGTCATTACTTTCTCTGGGAGTGCTTTTGTTTTTCAAGCCCTGAAGAGTTTTTCAGGGTACTTCCATTCACAACACTGATTTTATTAACTTGTTGCTAATTGTATAATCTGTCATTATATTTATATATTGTTGTGATAAAACAAATTTATGAACTGAATTGAAATGAATTGAATTGAGCATCATGTAGTCAAAACGTAGTCAATTAGTCAAAACAACGTTAATTAGTCAAAGCAACGTCAATTATTTAAAAAAACCATCAAGCAGTCAAAACAATTAGTAATATGTTAAGTTGTCATGATTTATTTACAGTGTCTGAAGCTAATTAATATAAAAGTATTACTCGGTCATAATTTTGGTCCTTACTTGCTCCTACACTGGTGAATGAAACTTAAGATATGTAGACTAATATCTCATGAAGATTGTAATGGCCACACGTATATACACTCGCACTGGCTAATCCAGGGCCTTTGTTTGGGAGGGGCCAAACTGGAAGTACAATGTACTGAATTCCCTCAGATGCGATTTGCTGCAACAAATGTGTACAGTTGTGAAGTTAATTTTCTTCTAGAAACTTTCCGGGAACAATATTTTGGCCCACCCTTGGGTGGGGCCATGGCCCCCGTTGCTCCCTGGATCCACCAGTGCACACTCGTGTTTGATAATAGGTTCTCATAAGCACTTACACATTTTCGTTTGGGAAATCAACGGAATAGCAGAAATCGTAAGTATGAAGAACAGAATTTCAAGGTGGTTTTCCTCAGTTTTGTTCACAGAGTCACGACGAGTAAAAGGTATTTCTGGCGTTCCTATCCATCCGTATGAAGGCTGTCATCGAATTGACTTTTTATTCGCCATATAACTTTTTGTGGCGTAGCTAAGGGTAGCATGGCTAACAGGCGCGGATCCAGGATTTTGAGAAAGGGGCGCACACACCGTCGGCCGAAGGCCGACGAGCGAAAGCCGAAGGCGCGAAGCCACGGCGGAGGGTTGGGGGTCCTTCCCCAAGAAAATTTGAATTCTAGATGCGGCTTAGATGAGATTTCCCAGCATCTGGGAAGCATATTTTCCATATTTATTTGCTCAGGCAAAAGGAAAAAGAATCGTTTGTCATCGAAAAAAGGGGGCGTGCTCCGGGTGCGCCCCACCTGGATCCGTGCCTAGCTAAGGGGATTAGAGGGGGATGAGGGTTGCGTATCCACAAAAGTCCGGGTCCCAACAGAAAAATAAAGAGCGAAAAAATACCGCTTCCATATTTGAAGCCCCATGAAATGATGGAGGCCTACTATGAGAAAATTTCTGACTGGGTACGGCTATTTTCTCAAGCTCCTTGAAACATCTACAGCCCAAAAATCGGTTTCCGATCCAGGGTGTATCACACAAGGCATCCCCCTTAAGTTAACGTTGTATCACGGTAGACAGGGACCTTTTACAATTTATTGCTTACATTGCTTTAAACTGCTCACTTTTGCAATGCCAATCTCAAATGTTTTTTCATAACGTGGAAAGGCCTCCATGGACCTGCTTAAGCGCTGTGAGTCTTTGAAATGTGGGCTTTGCTTCTCAGAAGCCCCTCCCCTAACAAGGAACTTATGAATCCTCACTGCGGGATAAGTTTTTGGTAAGTACTTTGGTGCACAAGGAAGTCTCATTGGGATACTTTATTTACTAGCTAAGGCTAACAGATTTCTGCCCGGTAGCTATTATAGCTGCGCTTATTTTAGGCGAACAGTTTGAGACTATGACAAGACATACTTAATTGCAACGGAAGGGGAAAGGTGGTCACATAGTCAATTCCACTGCTTGCCTGACCGATGATATCCTGAGCTTTTAAGTCGCCTAGGTAACGAATGGCAAAAGTGCGTTTTTAAAAAGACGTCACTATGTCGTCGGTGTTGAATAAAGATATGAAATACATGTTAACTACTTAAACTTCCATTGACTGTTCTTCGACATTGGTAAAAAGGGAAATGTTATCAATTTAAAACCAGTACCTCCATCAGTCGTGTCTATAATACGATGAATGCAACCAATAGAAGAAACCAATACACTTACGTGCAGATTGAACAATAATGCTAAATCTATCTGCAGAAACCTCTGCTTCGAAATTTTTTTGAAGAAATAAATTCTTTCACCTTAAAAGGAATAATTGTGGATATTTTTTATTACAGCCAAATAAAGTGCAAAGATCAGAAGTTGCTACACAAATTGTGAAAAAGTCAAGAATGTCCCAAACAAACAAAAAGTTTTGTGACCGTTACAAGGTTCAACGAATCAAAGTTAACAGTAAACTCTCACGTTTGAACGGGACGAACTTGCATCACACCAAAAAGCTTCCAGGGAAAGGGAGGGGGTGGTTGCTAAGCACTTGTGCCCAACATGCTATTTTTATCAACAGGTTGCCCCTAAACGAGCGTACTTTTAGGAATGAGGACCGGAGGAGGTAGCCCAGGATCTAGCCTCATACTCCTATGAACACATCACTTATTATAGTTGCCATATTTTTGCAATTGCATAGTTCACCTTAATATTTTTCCTTTTAAAATGACAACATTACTTCTAATACTTATGTTACGGTTTTACTTCTATATAGCCTAAATTCACTTTAACGACTTAAGTTAAATTCTAAGGACGTCATATGACGTCATATGACATCACACAGATCACATCAACATCAAAAAGAATGGAATGAAAATACAAAGGCAGTAACTGTTACATTTTTTTTAAACCAAAATAGAAACATTTTTAAAGCTTATATTATTTTATTATACACTGCACACGGTACCTACAGTACAAACCAGACAGTAATATTTACATCCGTATTTATGAACTAGGTGAGGAAAGCCGTGGAATCTGGACCACTAAAGAAAATTTATGGACAAAATGAAATTGGGAAACAAAAGTGAAACATTAAAACCAAAAGAAAACAATTTTTTTATAAATGTGCACTGCTCATAGGTTAACTTCTTCGGAGAAGGCTTACATATGAAAACTAGATTTTACAAAAGGTTCTCTAGTGGTCTAAATTCGAAACGCTTTCATTGATTCAGACCATGTTTATGTATTATTTTGAGCAACGCCCTCTTAAGCAAGGTGTGAGAGAATAAAACAAACTATCACAAATATGCGTTATCTTTAGGAAACTCGTAAAGAAAGGTTACACGTAACATGAAAACCTAAACCGTGTGTTTGAATGTTATGATATTGACTCTTTTGTTCATGAGGTAAAGTGTCATGCTGCCACCAATAATGAAACTGATCAAACTAATGAAGGTCCATATTACCCATCGGTCCATATTACACGGCTTTCCTCGCTTGCACAATCGCAAAAATATGTGGATATAAAACTTTTTCAAAATTATAGAAAAGAAACCTTGGCAAGAATCTCTGAACTGCTTGACAAACCTTTGTGAAAACTCTGCTGTCCTGCTACTCTTTTACGTCTTAATGGTGGGTTTGAAGGTCTTTTACATTACGCCACTGCGCGTTTCTGTTTGCCATGCATACTAGCAGCCATAGCTCGTGCGCAGACCGTTCGTTAGTAAATGCACTCAACAGGATCCTCTCTATAACTGTAATACGCAATGAGCTCTTGGTAGCCAATAAAAAGACGCGACTCAGTCATGTCAGAGAAGATCCTTAATAGCACAGGCATTTCCTATCTGAAACTGCCACATGGCTAATCACACATTGTCTAAATAAATTTTTCTTAGTATTTGTAAATTATGGGTTTCAATCACTTAAACAAGCGATGCATAAGACAACTTCTTTGCTGAATTTTCCGCTAAATATAGGAAGACAGCTGTTAGTAAAGGTTTAATTTTATCTATACAAATGTAAACGGTATCGGTAATGCTGTTCCTATAAATTTGGAAACCTCCAGCAGATAGGTTCGCGGATTGTTGTCCAAAATTGACCTCTCGTTATGGAAAGCAGTTTAAGGGTTATCACTGTTGTAAAACACCCTTGTTATCTAACACATTTGTTGCTTATTCTACAGGCCTTGCATTAAACTGTTGTCCAATGGTATTGCTTTGCCCGTTTCACGGGGCGATTAAAACAAAACTGAAACCGTTTATCTTTTTAATGGTTGAACACTTTTTGGGTATTGCTATCCGAAAACAAGCATTGAGGCCTTCATCATTATTGTAAAACGTATGCCATGGTTCAGTACCAGCATCCTTATAGTTATTCAGTCTACTTCTCTTGCCAGCTCCTCCCACTAATGGTGAATCCAAAATACGTCACGTGATCTACTCGTTAAGCTTTGTCTCATCTTCCCCAATCTTCTTCCTCTTAAAGAAACCACACTGTAAAGTAATAGGACAAAAATATTTTGCACTTCCTCTCAAGTTAGATTTTTATTATAATTTAGTTGGAAATGCAGTCGGGACTAGATGTTTAGTCTTGTGTTAATTAAGACGACGTTTGTCTATAACGATACCCTTGTCATTAAAACAATAGTCCAAACCCAAATTTATTTTTGATATAATACAGAGAAACTGATTCTAAGCATTCTGGTGAAATTTTACATAAATTTGGGTCTGGACTATTCTTTTAATACATTATTACCGAGATCTCGATTTATACAGCACGCCCTCATTTTGATGCGTTGTGATCATAAAGCAGGGTGTCCTGCTCTAGACACAGAGGTCACAGACAGGAGTTCAAAAAAGGTCATACTCCTCTAGGTAAACATTTTAAAGGGTCCTTTGAGAACTTTGAACTTATTGGCATTTCGGCATTCCCTAATATAGACAAACAACAGCGTGAACAAAAGGAGTTGTTTTGGATTCACCAACTGAAAACACTCCATCCTAGTGGTATCAATGTAAAAAAGGTACCGAAGCAAAACTAATCTTG
>WURT03022180.1:0-34893 GCA_009936505.3 Holothuria glaberrima | reverse complement strand
GAGGATATATATATATATATATATATATATATATATATATATATATATATATATATATAACCGTCAAGTGTAGTATTGTAATGTAATGTGAGGGTACCGGAATTTGGTAGCAGCCTTAAATTCTTTCACTTGCTATGACCTCGTGCATTCGATAAACACGCATGCAGAATGGAGACACGCTAAAACGTTCAAAACATGCAACAGAGGATGTTCACGGAGGACTCGACCAGACTGACATGGGAAAACTCCCCTTTTTCTTTGCCCTTTTCTTTGGAAGACTTTCTACCGCAGTAAGGCCAGTAAATTTTGATAGTAAATCGAGGGCCGCTAGAGCTCAAAAATAATCCTGACACTTTCCTATCTTTTGAAAAAGAGAAGTTGGGAGCTGAAGCTTTGGTTTAAAACTAGTTTTGAGGTTTTTTGAACGACTGATGTTCCTTTCCTCCTCATGGCAGTTTCAGCCGACTAAGAAATATACTGTACGTTACTCAAGTCCGACCTTCTCAAGTTTCAGGCCCGTGGCCAAGGGGGGAGGCAGGGGGCAAAGGCCCCCTGAAAAATTTTTCGCTCCCCTCTAAAAAGTTTAAAGTTTTCATTGACTTAATACACTCTAAAAACAGTTGGGTAAACGTTTACTCAAGTTTGGTTCCGTATGCCACCTCCTAAACTATTGGGTAAGGAACTAACCAAGTTGGGTAAAAATTACCCTTTACTTGGGGAACATTCATCCACCATGGGAATCCTTTTGAACAACTTTGAGCAGTTTTTTACCCAGCATTTTAGGAGGTGGCATACGGCCCACCCTTGGGAAAAAGTTTACCCAACTGTTTTTAGAGAGTACCTTTTACACCCTCCCCCTGAAAAGTTTCTCGCTCCTCTCTAGAAAGTTTAAAGTTGCTATTGACTTAATACATTTTTACACAATTGCCCCCCATCTGAAATTTTTTCGCCCCCTTGAAGCCATTTCGCCGCCCTTCAATACCTTGTCTGGCTACGGGCCTGACAAGTTTTGTTCGTATTCTTAGAAATATGGCCCCACGTATGAAATTCAACCTCGGCCTAAGATCAGGTGACCGTCCTTACTCCCTAATTTCACTGAGTGAGGTCGGCGGCAGTTCATAGTTAAAGTCGATGCATGGCACCACGATGACAAAACAACCTAATTTGCTTAAGTAAACATTCAAAAGTGAATTTTTCACTGACTCGAAGACATCTTGGTTAGATGATACGTTTCTAACAACGTTTATAACGAAAGGCATTTTTTGTGTCATATGAAAGTTAAATGCGTTTTCACCATTTAGGGTTTCTGCATATCTTATACAGTTATTAAAGCTATAAAATGGCGGAGCAAAATGTCCCTGCAATACACATCATTTGTCAGTTTTACTGTGAAGGAGCCTTTTTTTTCTGGGATTTCTGTTACTGTTATGAGAAACTAATCTTGTCTGCAAAAATAACTTTTTTACATAATTTGTCACAGTTAAGGCCAACTGTAATATATACGATAAAAGTTTCGAAATTTTCTGATTACATCTTGTTCTGTTAGGCAAGATACAAAATATTTCAGCTAATTTCATCTGTTTTCAAACGCCTAAAATTTGTTGGGAAAAGTACTTTGCTTCTCTTACAGTCCTTTATTAATAATACTTATCACCTGTCATAATAGGCCTCTAACGAAGCCTCAACACAGATGAAAAGTTAAATCGTAATCCGCCATGGGAGGTTTGTAAATCCCATTGGGACATATTTCAGACTAATTTATCAGACACAGGGCTCATTTCTCAAGCAGTTGCCCGTCATGGTAGGTTGTGTCATAGAGAATCAATGGAAGAGAACAGATCGACTCGGTCGTTTTCTTCAAATTTTGTGAGAACAAAGTACAGTGAACTATTACAGGGGAACTGCCTATTACTTGTGTAGTAAATTAAGGTATTTTTCAAGACAAAATTAAAATTAAGTCTGTGTTATGCAAATCAAGCCGCTTGATTACATGAGTCAATGAAACATGAAGAGTTCCGAGAATAAAAACACGTTATATGTGGATTTTGCGATTACAAAGATTAAGTCTTGTAATTATACGATAAGGCTTTGTAAATGTAAGAGGGTAAAGATGCAAAAGAGAGAAATGTTGTAATCCATTGTGTGCATATCATCCTTAATTAAACACTTCACAACACACAACAGCCCAAAACTTTTTATTGGACAAGTCGGGTTAAAACTTTCTAAGTCCCCATGATTGCTCTGTCAGTCTGTGAGTATTATCATTTAGGTTATTGACGTCTACGTTGTTCTTCACTGAACTGTAATCAAGCGTTGACTAAATTGGAAGCTTTGGACACATTTGTTTAATTTAACATGTATGGATTAACTCACTAGGGCCAATTCCCGGAAATGAAAAGTTTCCATGCAATGGTGGTAAGGCGCTGTACACAATTTGTGAGGTAAATTAAAAACACACGCAACCACACTGGTAAACATAACCAGTAAAAGAGTCCTTTCTGGTCTTTAAAGAAGGATTAAATCCTGCCTACAGATTTCCAAAGTTAACCTTGCCTATTGTATGTCGTGAAAAGAAACAATTTGGTTCGTTAAAGTGCCAAATGCAATCGACTTTTTTCTATCGCGGAGCGCTGCTTTTAACTCTCTCCCTACCAACTGGTTACAAACTGAGCCGTAAAACCTTATCTAACTAACCTACCAACTGCCCGTCATATGTTGGAACAGTGTTCTAAGCATAAAATCATATCCCATAAGAGACAATACGCTCTTATATTGAACAGAATATTGAAAATTTGATTGGAATGACAGGCTGCAACAATCATTTTCAAAAAATAAGAACGCCCGAAACAATATTTCAATCACTCTGGTATAAACTGTTGGATACTGGCTAAAATTTGTTGAGGCTATAGGTCTGCAATGTGCATCGTGTGCCGAACATATTACCATGCATAAATCAAAGATAACTTGTGTTTATTTCCTTAGACGATGTAAAGCAGGGATATGAATAGATACTTAATCATATCTATGTATTCACAATGGAACCATATCATAAAGCAGAAAAGATTATTCTTTGATATCATAACAAACAAGGGTTCTCATTGCATAATAATTCATATGCAGAATTGGAGATGGAGTATGTATTTAATTCAGAGTGATCCATTTTCAAAAATGTGCAGACGCTGGGAATGTGCAAACAAAATTCATATAAACACCCATTGATCAATCATACGAAACCTTCATGGCCTCTCTCCTAACTACATGGCATGATCTTAGTCACTTGACAGCTTGATGTCTTGGTTGTGACGTAACGTAGCGTTTACCGGCTCCTTTTCCGAAGTAACTGTTTCTAACACTAAGAGCTCAACTTTGACTGGTAATACTAGTTTAGCTGCTTAACATGTACAAATGTCATCACTTTTTCCAAAGACACTACAGAGAGTGCCTAGCCTACACTTTATTCAACACATGATCAATACCCCCATTTTGCAAGGGACCCTTTTTTGATGAAAAGCAAACATAACGGAAATCATACACCTTAGAAGTTGGATAGATGACGAAAACCAATTATTTTCCAGAACAGAAATATAGCCTGAATTAGGGCAAGGATAATTCACCACCTACACGAGTTCAGACACAGGGGTGAACCATAATAACAGTAAGTTACAACAATGGAATGAACTTTAACAAGAGCAATATCAGGCAAGAACCATTATCAGGTTGGTTTTAAATATTTAAGAGTTATAATCAGGGTAAGTTAATACATACGATTGTCAGGCAGGCCCTAATCAGGGTAAGTTGAGACATAAGAATGACCATAACCAGGGACAGATAAGACAAAAAATAATGAACCATATTTGAAGCAAGTTAAGACAAAAAAATGAACCATAATCAGAACCAGTTAAGACAAAGATTAAACAAAAGTTGGGGCAAGTTAAGACCTAATAATGAACCGTAATCAGGAACAGTTAAGACAAACAAGGCACACGTCTAAAGTAGTTGCGGTGCCGTGACGTTAGTAATGGTGCAGAGTACAGGTTGGGTAAATTGTAACGACTCTGTTTTTTGGCGTGTTTTGCAAAGGGTTAGGTATGTGGTGTTTTTTTTTTTTGAAAATGCAAAATAGTTCAATAAGAAAAACGATGGCGCTATTTCAAAACATCCACATTTGGCACAGCAACGTCAACTGGTATATAACAGAACTGTTCTAAGAATAGAAACCGCCCACGCATTTAAATGAAGAAATGTCCCCATAATACTCCCTTAGAAAGGTCATGTGGTCACCAAATGACCACATCTAGAACAAAACAACCATCTCTTCAAGTTAGACTACACCGTATTTCGATAAAAACCAACCATCTAAGAAGAGATCTTGGAAGAAGCTAAGATTCGTAGTTTTGTGTCGGTGACATTAGTTGCTGGTGCCTGCGTAGAATGAACCAAAGTTTGGGCAACTTAAGACATATGAATGAGGCAAATGGAGACATACAAATGCAACATAACCAGGGCAAGTAAAACTATCATCACGACAACTGACTAAAGTAAATGTGAAAAGAGATTACATACAGCGGTGTGGCTAGGTAGATGTAGTTTCTCCATTCTGGTATTGACATCATCTGACCCTTCAATCTTAGTTGCTGGGGATGAAAGACCTCTTCAATGATTTCTGGAGAATTCAAATTAAAATGTTAACTACAGTCCAATAAAAAACGGTAAAGAAAGGAATAAAATTAAATCAATAAATGCTATAAATCGAAAATGTATCTTTTAGTGAAATTTCTTCTCAAGTTTCAATTTTCTTTCCCAAAGTCTGACTCTTTTGTAATGCAAATGTATATAAAGAAAATGGAATATCATAGGTTCACATATTTTTTTTTTATATATTCCCAACCTTAATTCATAGTCAAAATAGACAATTTTAAAACAAAACTTACTCAAATGTACGAGGAAATTATGAAACCTCTACAAAACATTTTTCTCTGCGTTCACAACTGCTGGTGTCTCAAGAACATCATTTTAGAATTGAATGCATATTTTATAGAAAAGAGAGTAGTTTCTCGTTTATATAAATTCAAAATAAATTTCAGTTTCAATCCTTGCTTAATGGTAATAACCATTTGTTCAAAATTGGTTTTGCTATTCCACCAATGCAACCGCTCTCTTAAAAGATAGATTGTATGATTCAAATGGTTAATATTAAGCAGCTCAGGAAATAAAAGCTTTTATAAATATTGTTATTTTACTCATATGCTCAATGGGTAATAAATAAGTTAGTAGCTTTTAAGTACAATTTAATGAATTCAAGCAATACTTCAAAGGGATGGAATAGAAAACGTCTGCCTGCGAACAACTTGTGCTGCACCATCCTCATGAAAAAGACTTAAATTAATTCTATGTTTGAATTTCATGGTATAGTAACTTAGAGGGTTCCCACTCATCGTTTAGCATTAGGCTCTGATAACCAATCTTTCGTCTATTTAGGGAAGTGAATTAATGAAGGTACTATGAAGATCTCTATGTTATTTCACATCAATCTTTGGGAATCCACACAATCAAAATTACTAATCATTGGGAAGAAGATGAAAAACCAGACTGCCCAAAGAGTTGGTGATTCCCTGTTGGGAATGATTTGTTGCATTGACCATGATCATCACTCAAATTTGCATTTCCTGACTTTTTCAGTTTCTACAATGTTTCCACATATTGACCTCTGCTGAACCCATATGACCTTTGAACCCTACCAAAAAGTGAATAACAAAAAAATAAAAAAGAACATGTCCTAGGGGGAATCGTTCTGCGACCGTCTGCGTGACAAACTTAGCTGTTTGTCCACTACGCAGGCAAAGAACTCGGTCAGCATACAGTATATCTAATCATCCTGTAGTCACAGCATCTTTTACACGTGTTCATAATTAGGTAATTCAAATGAGACTTACCACTGTAATAGTTACGGTTGTGAAAAAACTGAAGTGTTTCTCTATAATTTTACATTTGGAATGGTACAAATTCAACCTAAATTTTTCGTTTGTAACCAAACGCTGGACACATTATGGAGGCAACGCTCAGTGTCTATCCAGTTTACGAGGTCTTCGTAGATTCACTTCTGATGACCTCAGATGACCTTCGACCTCCAACAAACCCAAAGGGTTCTCTTTCTCCTAAAGCAACACATCTATTCATGAAATATGATAGGATCAATCATCCGTGTCTTCACATATCGTGTTTCTTCGAGGTTTTCAGTTTTTGACCCCGGACCTTAAATGACCTTTGAACTCTACTGAGAACAATAAGGTACTTCTTTTAAGGCGATAAAGTTATATTCCAAGTAAACCTAGTGACCCTGATAACCTTTCACCTTTAACAAACTCAATAGGGTCTATCTTTTATCACAACGCATCCACTTGCCAAGTATAAAAAGCATCCATGCTTCCTGCCTAGAGATACTGTTTTTACAAGGTTTTTGGTTTTTGACCTCTGGTGACCTCACATGACCTTTGACCTTCACCAAAACAGTATGGATATTTCTCTTAATATAATTATTTCATATAGGCAAGTATGAAAATTATCCACCTCTTTTTCTTGAGATACTGTGTTTACAAGCCAAGCGTCATAAATACACGTACATACACACATACACACAATCGACAGGGTGATTGCATAGATTCCTTTTGCCTTCGACAAGGATTCAAGAACACAACATGTTTAAATTTACCATTACCCTCAGATATATTCAGCTCCATGTTGTTGCGTTAGTCAATGTCTGATATAGCGTAATCCCAAACAGCATGAAACTGCGTGAAAGCCTTTGGATTAAGTCAGGTGAATAACAGCTTCAAACATTTACTCTTTCAAATAATGTGTGTTATGTCTTTCACAAACATAGTGATTTTATATGTTTGGATGCAGTCGCAGTTAAAACAATGTGAAAAATTGGAAAGAAGAGAGATTGAAAAGCAAAACCAAAAATTGTTATTGTCATCTGAATCAAATTTACTAATAGCTGATCTTTTCATTCGACAGAAAAAAGTCGATCTCTCTTTAAGTTGCTTTTACCTTTGATGTTTCTTTCTCAGGAGAGAAATAACTTTGAAATTTGAAAACAGTTGAATAAAAAAGAAATGAAGAAAAAAAAAACCATAAAATAATGTGCCATATGTACACGTTGTTAATAAACAAGATTACTTGTTTAACAAAATTCGAGAACGAAACCAGAAAAGAATGTGCAAAGGTTAGAAAATATAACAATGGCAAACAAAAGTAAATTTAAAAAATATAAAGCATGAGTTAAAGGTTCCAGCCATCATAAAAAAAAGAAGAAAAAAGAAAACAAAAAAAAAGCGTTTTTCAAGGTATAAATGTTGCAAACCCCAGCTGTGAAGTTAGCGCACCCATTTCATTCTCAGGATTTAACAGCAGACTTAATAGCAGACGCACCCATGCAAGGTTTTTCATCTTTGCGAAACGTGGGAAGCACGGATGCATACAACGACGCACACACACACACTGGCAATACGTTATTACTGCGTGGTCACACCAAGATTGACGATACAAGCAATAGTTATTATATATTATATAACACCTTATTAATTCCTCTACATCTGATTGGAGGATTGGTCGTCACATGCCATGGGTTATTCGGTATTAACGAACGGTCGTGGGTTAGTATATACTAACCCACCACGGTGACGTCAGCCATGGGGGGGGGGGGTACGTTCAATCATATTTTGACCAAAATTTATGATTTAGGAAGTTAGTTGTTATATAAAACAAATGATGAATGTCTTCCATTCGTGCGGTAGTATGAATAATTTCATTCGTTGAAAGATGGAACGTTCTATTCAATCTTTCAACTCATGAAATTATTCATACTATCGCACCCATAAAGATTCATTATTTGTATATTATTGCTTTTGTTAAAAGTTCCCACAAACTGCTTGAAAAGTAAGCAAATGTTCATCATCCACTGACATTTCACAATCTTTTCTGACTAAATTAAACAATGCCATATTAGGCTCCGATATTTGTGTCTATATCACCGTGTAAAAGTGTAATGGTTTTAAAAAGAAAAAAAAATCCTTGTCTGCTTCATTGCATACCGTACCTTTAACATACCTTTGAATGGAAATGGGATGACAAGAGACACTCTTCAGTTATTTTGAAAACTGG
Source organism: Holothuria glaberrima (assembly GCA_009936505.3). Classification (NCBI taxonomy): domain Eukaryota; kingdom Metazoa; phylum Echinodermata; class Holothuroidea; order Aspidochirotida; family Holothuriidae; genus Holothuria; species Holothuria glaberrima. The sequence continues at coordinate 26,730 of WURT03022180.1, read as the reverse complement.
GAATTCAGAATTAACCTTTACAGCATTACAATAGTATTAGAGAGGAAACACTCTCTTTGTTTACACGAATGTTCATATGCAGTGTAGCATACCACTCCAGAAAAGGGCTAACAATTAACTCGTAGAGTCGCATTCTTTTAAACAAATGATTTAAATGATTTTTAATTCTTAAAACCATACAGTAACAAATTGCATTTAGTTTAGTTGAGTATTTTTTTTTTACTGAGTTAAGTGAATTATGCATAACAGAGTGATTAGTAATTTCCGGATAAGAAGTCGTCTGGTTCATTAGTAAGGATGAGAAAAAGAATTAGTTTGCTCGTTTTATTAGCAAGGTAAAATGGCTAAAAACAGACACATACCGCCCATCGGGCTGTGCAAGAAAGAACCTGTATATTGTAGAAACGAAAATTGAACATGCATCATGCAAACTTAAAACGATATCGTAAAATACATACGACAAAGAAAGATGAATTTCGTAAACATTATTTTACATGGTAGAAATTAAACTTTTAGAAAAAATGGATGGGATAGATCTATAAGGGAAAACATTAAGTATCTATAACTACGAGGATTTTAACAATAGCCTAATTAGTACAGAAAGGAAAACTAATAGGTAGTTTTAAAGAGGATTCACAGGAGAGAGGGCTAGGCACAGTTCTTTATAAAAATATTCCATGCTTTAGACCCATTTTCACTCCACGTTACCCTAAATTCTTTAAGCCCCATAATAGGAACAAGTGAAAAACTTAGTGCAACATATTATACACACTACACCTATTCATGATGAAGTTAAGCGTGTTCATACGCTATGTTGTACGAGCGAAAGTGCCAAGGCTGTGTATTGTAATGAATTGTTCACCTACCGGGGTGTGCGTTTTTACACGTCAGTTCGAGGGATTCTCTCTTTTGAGAGAGTCAATTTTCCCCAAGACGGGAGAATTGGTCGTAACGGCGGCCATTTTTGCGCCTACTAAACCCACAATTCCACGGGGGATACAATTTCACAGGGGAATGGTTCTTGAAACCCCTTGCAAATTTTATCGTGTAGTAATGTAATGAATGAAAGGCATATTCCGTAGGTGAATTATCATAGCTATCAAAAAGCCACGCCCTGATGGTAATTCACCATTCCGTTTTTCAGGAAAATGCAAGTTCATGAGTGGTCAAGTTCTGGCTAAACCTTGTCTGCATTAAGCTGGCAAGCCTATGTACCGTGTTACATACATTTTCTACATTTAGGAAAAGTTTGGTTTTGTACCAAACAGGAGAAACTTCCGGACTGCTTTCTGCTGACATGACGGAACCTTACAAATGGGTCTATGATGGACACAGAGGATCGAACAAACAAAACGATGCAACACGATGGTCCATGAATAAGGTGATCAGTGCTATTTAAAGATCAGTGATAGGCTAAATAGAACATCTGTACAATACATCGAGACATATTACCACAAACGTCTAAGGGCGTTCAATGTCATTCAATACTCACAAATTACTATGTTTTTAACTAAAAAAATCAGTCTTCTTATTATCAAAACATTGAAAAGCAGCTGTATTGTTCACATATTACCAAATTTCGAACAGAAAAGGAGTACCATAAAAACCAAGTATATCTAGCCAACAGGAGAGCGCACAGGCAAGACGCACACATTACCAGTTATTACAAGTGAACGGTAAAAAAAGATCTTGGTTGAAAACAAGCACATTGCGTGTTAATTTGCATACTATTTCATATTCAAACATAATTCAAAAATTGCAATAAGGGGGAACCATGACTCATCAAAGGAGTTAGTAAACTGATACGGTGAAACAATCCAACGAAAAATGGCACTGACAGATTGGCATTAGGGAATGGAGGAAAAGCCAGGTCTTGGCCCTCTTTCTTTGGAAGGGTAATTATTGTATCGATGGAAAGTTACAGAAATACTCGATTAACTTTGTGAAAAATGAGTTGGAAACCCCGAATTAAACATGAATCACTTAGCCATTCCGTCATCGCAACGTGGAACGAAAGTAGAAAAATCAAATCATTTCGTAACACGGTACTCTCATACGTTACCTGCTTTGAATATTAAAGCTACATGTTACAATATGAATTCCAAAAAGAAAAAAAAAATAAATAAACAACGCACCCTTGATTAGGGAACCACCCTAGACTTTGATCAACATCACATTCTTGTAAAAAAGAACGTTCTCCTCGTATAATCACTTGACACAAATACGAAATAATTTACTTTAACGATTAAGTAGTGCTACAGGAGTATTCACTTTATTGAACAAGCAGCCAAGCAACTGATCATTTTAAATCCAATACTCCACGTCTCTTTTAAGAGTATTAAACGTTTTGTTTGTAACTAAAGATATCGATATACCGAAAAAAAAACAAAACGCGCCTTCTATCATCATGCTTTAGGGGAGAAGGTTTGCTTAGTTTGAGAATATCAGGCAGACGAGATTACATAATTTTAGCCATCACCACACCTCTTATCTTTATGAGATTGGTCTAAATTACTTCCACAATCAAAAGATTATACACTTCTTCGAAGCAGCATGGTCAAGGATGTAATACAACCTAACTAACACCATCTCCTGTTTTAAGCAATCAAGTCATATCCTATATAAAGAGGTAATATTCATCTTAATTTTGATAATTCTTGTTTAGTCTTTCGCAGGGCATCCTTTACATGTGCAAACATGTACAATACAGAAAGAAAAATCTGGAAATGGCAAAGTTAGTGCATTGTCTCAGAGTGGTGAAAAAATTTTTCTACGTCGGATATGGATAAAATGACGACGAAAACTTAAAAAAAAAATTGATCCACGTCTGCCTTAATGCGAGATGATTTAGGGTATTATTAATAATTCTATTAGAGAACAACGGGTTGGATTTATGATAAAACGGTGACATAATAAAAATAAGTCGGTATAAGGTTTCAGATCTCAATAGCATTGTCTGTCTTCAAGATAACGACGTAGCAGCCACAGTACTTATACATACCATGCAGTGACAACAATGTAATGATATTTCTACTGAGTCTTTAGCCTTTAGTAAAAATATCTCGTTCTTCCAAGCAACGTTCTCATCATACAGTAATGTAATGATTGTAGAGTGTGCAGTGTCCATGACCCAAAACGATTTAGTTCTTATTCTTTGTATTAAAATTTATAGGTAAAGGGTGTTTAAACTTCACAACACGCTTCTATTATGTCAAAATAGAAGAGAAAATAACTGTACGGTACAGAACGTAATGGAACGGAACGCAATAGAACAGAACAAAACAGAACATTATTTGATTCCTCCAAGGAAACTCAAATTGCCTTAACAGCTCAAATCAACATTAAGCCCTTTGGTTCTCGAGGAAGATCGGGATGCCATATTTTCGGTTAGCTATAACAATGTGGGTGATATGTGAATGGTTAACAGATGTGGATAGTGACATTCATCTACGTTTCCATATTAATTTCGAAACATTTTCAGCTGCATATTTTCCCATTTCGGAATTATTTAAACAACAAAACACTGTCCCATTAAAAAAATGGACACCGCATCTAAGGCTCGTTCTGAGCGATTTAACACGGGGAAATATGACGGTTTTGCCAAAAATATTTAAAAATTTCTTAACTGATGTAAATGTCAAAAGATACGCTTTCTAGTCATTAGTAGCTATTCCTGGGGGCTATATTGTCTCAGAAATGTTTAAACACTATGTGAAGTCACGAGCCCGTTCTTATGTTGGATTAAAAGGCTTTGTGCGTACTTTTCACCCTTATCATCCATAACACCCTCGAATTGTTATGCATGTGATGATGCAACAGATGACAGATGTATTTTGAGTTAGCACCTACGAGGTATAGCTGTGGCTCCCGTGTCCCGACTCGGACTCGATTTGGACCTGAGATGGTTTCGCTGGATTCGAGAATGGCCCGGAATGGAAGGTCCGGCTTCGGAATTGACTTTGAATAGGGGACATTTTAACTCGGACGCAGAGCCGATTCCATTCGATACCAGAAAATAAAAATTAAACGAAGGATCCATTTTTTATTTTTCTTAATTTCTGTATGGGACAGAAAGTCAAACTGATTCTTTAAAAAGGCCTTATTGCACATCATATGAAATGCATTGAATGTGTGTATGATACACCAAATTTTCAAAAAAAAAAAAAAAAAAAGAAAGAGTAAACACAAGCTGGACTAGGAATTGGCTTGGGTTTGGGGTTAATGAAAAAGGAATTGGCTAGGACTCGGCTGGTACCAGATTCGGAAATGGCATGGAATGGGAGTCACTGGTATCTGAATTGGCTTGAACTCCGTTAAGGTGATCTTGGGCATAGCCCTGCTATGTGGGGTACGAGATGAAAACAAACCCTAAACAGAGAATGGAGGAGAAAACTACTATTGGTGAATCAGCTTCTCTATATGTACGTTTGTTTAAGGAAGCTATTATCATGTATGGAAGAAGAGACAACGAAAGAGCAACGAAGAATTAACCGCCTCGTCTTGTTATGGAACAAAATTTTTTCGTTACTACTTGGATACTGTAATTTCTTGTTGAATTAAAGGTCTCACGAAGAATATCATTTGGTACATTAGGCATTAGATCAGCTATATTAACAAGGAAAAGACAATTCCTTTCATGATCGACAATATTAAGTAGTCGGTACTTGTGAGATAGCAATAGAAATTAATATGATAACTACTTTTCTGCAACTTTCATTAAAGCCATTTTCCAGTGGCATTTCACAAGAGTCTCAAATGAAAGAGAAACGTTTTCCAATTGGTGCCTTCCAAACCCCGTAGCAATACTATTTTCCTAACTCGAGATATCTCATATTAAAGAGTGCTTACTTTTGGCAAAAAATACCTCCAGTTCTCATCAAGGTCACAGATTGTTATGTAAAGTGGGCACATTGTCTAAGATTCTCTTTGTTTTTCTTTATAATTGAATGTCCTGTTTGTCCTTGAAATTTGATAGTGTTGAAATGTCTGAATATGTTTCCATGTAGGTTTAGCACAAATCTACACCATACGTAGGACATAAAAAACAAAATGGCTAAATATTCCCTACAGCGGCATTAATATCATAAAGAAATTCCATTCTATGTCAAGTGTGCCGCGATGACATCACAGATTTCCCATAATGCACTTCATCTTGAAAAAAATTGCAGTTCTTTGAAAATTTGTATCTTCCAAATGCTGCAAGCTATTGAGATGCGGTTTTCACCTACTGAAAGAGAAAAAATTTCTGCATTTTTTCAACTTACTGAATTGTGTCTCTGGAAAATACTTTTAGTGTCCAATTTTCTGTTCTTTTCATACTCTCTTTTTTGTTTGTCATTCCAGAATAGTGATACTTTTTAACAATTTCATTAAAGAGTTGAGAATGACTCCCAGACGGTCTGTCCTTTATAAAATAAGTCGACCTTTTCAAAGATTGCAGCTGAGATTTTTACTATTTTGATAAACAATTGCAAATCTTGGAAACAACTTGTGCATCTACATGCTGTCCTTACATCTTTTTATATATCAAAGAAAACTCAAGTAGCCCTACAGGTACAAAGGGATACACTTTTGTTGAGGTGATTAAAATACCTTGAAACCAGACATTCCGAGAGATGTAACGACTCAAGCTATCCTACACTACAAATAACCTACATGTCAACGACATCGATGTCCATCTCATCCACTGACGATTGATGATATCAGAGTTGTGAAATAAGTATGTCATCTTCCTGAACATGTGATCCCACAAGCGGCAGCTAACTTAGTAGTTGTTTTATAAGTTAAGTCTGCTCAGAGGCAACACCTCCTGAAAAACAGCTGCAAAACGGTTGAACCAAAAACAAAAAAGTACAACATGTCTAAATTGTACGTCAGAACAAAGAAAGAAGCAAATCATTGGCTCCAAGAGGACGTTTTCTAGGAATATAGCAATATTCCTTAAACGTAAACTTCTTGTCTGCTTACTATGACTCTAAGTGCCAGTCTTCTCAATTAACGAAATGCCTGTCAATGAAACAATGAACGGACGAACATTTCCCTGCAGGATTTCCCATGCAGATCAGTAAACAATTAAGGATAAATTCTCTCAAAAGTTTCCGTAAGATACGTATGTACACATAACAAATATCTAACCGACGTTTCAGTGCCACATAATTTTATCCAGAGGACAGAAGCGTGTTTAGCGTGGTTGAAATAGAACCTCTTACATTAGTCTAATGGTCGTATTGACATTTTGTCGTATATACTCACTTGGAGTAGTCGTCCAAGTCGGTATCCGATGAATGTCTAGTGAAAAAACGCAAAGATCGTTGGCGGGAATAGTGTTTGTAAACTTACAGTAACTTTTAGTGGGCAGATCGAGTGAAAAACAAATTGGTGTTACAAGTCTACAAACCACAAGTGAAAAACACGGTAGTGAGTGCGGTGAGTAATGTTGAATTATCAAAGACACATGGATATGTGTTTGCAGTGTACAGAGAAATTAAACCAACAAAATAATATTTAGTCAAATCAAAGGTTGTGACAAATTTTCCATTGTTTTCAAATTACTTATTGTAACATCTTGATACATTGTTGAACATCTTGTTACATGATGTGTTAAATGTAAAGACAACATCTAAAATTATAGCATGTGCAGTATCATCCAGTGATGGAACAAACACAGAAGAAAGAGAACCTAAAAAGCGCAACCAAAAATCAGTTATGAGACCATTAAACACTGTGAAGTTAATAACATGATACGGATAAAGTCGAACTAAAACGAACCGACGGAAGTCTAATCAGTAATTCCCTTATAAAGATAACGTTCCGACGTTACTTGGCAACTTAATGGACTTTGCGACATCCAAGAAAGATCGACGAAACGTTAAAACAAACAAATAAACAAACAAGAATTATTTGCGACTACTCGGGATAGGATAATTGAAGCTGATTAGATCTGACTTGGCGATAGTCAAACAAAGGTGCTAAGTTTGTCTTTTTTCAAGTTTAGCTGTCAATGATCACGCGAAATACACCAAAATTCTCAAATAAGTTTGATTTCACAGTAGTCAGAGTGTAACGTACTATTTTGTGATGTATGATAATCCAACTTTGGTGAATAGTACGACTCAAAAGTTTTCCTTCAGATGCTTGCATCATTTAATTTACGTGATCTTTCGGGCATACCTTCCTACGATTCCATAATCATGTAAACTATTCTCTTGATGTTTTTCAATCTCAGAGGGGATCAATCAAAGTCGAATTGGCCAGGGACGGAAACCATGGCTGGATGGTTATTGGCCTATCGTAGCAGAAGTTGAAAAATTCACCAGTAGCCTCAAAGAACGTGAACAGTAAGAATTTCAGCATGCAGGACAGTCCACGCAGCTGAGGCATCTGACCAGCGATTTTTTCAATGTTGTATCGATCTTACGGTCAAGGGCAAATACGTAGACGAACTATCACACTAAGATAGCAATGTATATCAACAGATTTCATAACGTCAACATAGATGGAGCCTATTTCTTTCTAGATTTGATGTCAATAGAATTTACAAAATAATCATACCCTGTCGAAAGATTTGAAAGAGGCCAAGGTATAGGAACTAAACATCAAATAGACTCGGCCGAAGGAAAGGGGAGAATTTTATGAAGGAGTCCAGATTCGTGAAACAGCCGAGTTGAAATACATCACCCTTGAGTGAAGTGTTTTAAGAATTGACAAAATAAAGCCGAGTATGGAAAGTTGTTCATTGCTACATGCGTGCCATTCAAATATAAAGTGCATGGGGAGAGAACCTAAGTACCTGACCTACCATTATTCTCAGAAGTGGAGTGAGATGGCTTCAACGTGTATGAGATTATGGAGGTATGTTAGCAAAAAGGTGTTAGGACGTCCACCTTAAGCCGTGCTCCCAGCAGCTTAAATGTTGTTTGTGAAAACTGTCTATGAACTCAGTTTGTTTCTTTCCCAAAACAGGGCCAATGCGTTTAGTTATAATTTCAGTGTTCCACGTTTTTTAGCATTTAATCTAACCCATCCTAAAAGTGATATCGCATGTATAGTTGTATGGTGCAAATAAATGGTAGAGACAATAAAATGAAACTAAATTTATCTTTTGCATAAAATCCCAATGGCAATGAAACATAATGTAGCGCTTTACAGAACTATCAGTTGAGGGTACTTTATATCTGGTGTCATTATCATATGAATGTATAAATGTTTGTGTGTGTGTTCAATCACCCCATACCTCTGACCACAAATCTTACACCTGCTAATACTCTGACAGTATTCTGAACAGGTCACTTAGGTTAGCAAAAGCGTTTCATAACTTTTCATACTATACCCGTTAAATCCACATAAGATCAGGAAATTTAGGGAATCCATGAAACTGGAAGCGATACTATGGACATTTAAGAAATTTATATCTATGACTAGTTATTCGTAGGCTGAGTAGTGTGCTTAATGTGTCCTAGTCACCATTACTGGAGAAGAAGCTACGACCACACACTTTTCTAGGAAAGGCAAGAACATATCCTCCAAACCCCTTTCTAGTTTGTTTGAAAATAGGTTTTGAAAGTCGTTTTAACCATCACCGACAATGCTTAAAAGTAGATCCTCAAATTCCGTTGAAGACCTTAAGACAATTCTTGTCCAGACAAAATATGTACTTTAGATATAGCACATATTGAGTTCTTCTTTGGGGAATTTATTAGAACAACGAACAATGTATAGTATCGTCCTTCCACACTTGCAAGGAATGGTCAGTTCTAAATTTTCTACAACAGATTATGATAACAAGAACTGCTTCTTGACTTCTGCTCTTCAATCCATACCAATGGACATTGTTCGAAAACAAATTGTAAAGTTTCGATTAAAACGGAAACTTTTCTTTCACATTTTTCACATTAAAAATAATTTATTATTGAACAACTTGTACCTTAAAAGGGCTATAGCATCACCCAAAACATATTTAGGAATATGATCATATCTTCAAATACAAAAGTGGCTTCTGTCTGGTTTGGACAATGATGACTAAAGCAGTCACTCCGTGTTCCCAATTGAGCCCGCAGACAGTGCTGTGTTGATGCCTTAAATAGTTTAAACTCAGTGTAAGCAACTGCATTTTTGACAGGGAAGTGTGCTAAACAGATGGTTCTTTGAATTGGAGGAGCGTCGAGAAGAAAACTGCATGAGTAGGAAGAAATTTAACTGTCTGGGTGAGGCTTGTTGAGCTTTTAAAAGCTGTGTATGGCCTTAGCAAAGTATTATGTCCCTATGGTAGAGTAAGGGGAGAATGGCACTCAAAATGTGACAAGATTTAAGGATAGAATATTTTCACAAGGGTCTTTATCATATAATTGATAGCCATTGCAATTGATATGGGAGATACTACGTTTTCTCTTTTATACCATACCATACCAACAGTCAACCATATAAATTAGGTACATTATTGATAATAACTTTTTGCCGCACAGGAATGAAAGTACTTGCAACAATATGTGCAGATTTCGTACAGGATTGAATGGACAGTTGGGGAGCGCGAAAAGCAAGCAATTAAGAGTTTCGAAAGATGAAACTAGAATAATGACAAGAGCTTAGGCTTGACGACTCAGTACACAATGGTGAATTTCCCCATGGGCATAAATGTTGATAACTATGAAACAAAATAACCAAGAAGTACATCAATTTTGCGTAAATGTCAAATCTCCAGTACACTTCTAAGTCAGAAGAATGGTTTCTAAACATTCCACTCTTACTGTTGGTAATAGAATGTTGAAATGGATCGGTAACGAAAATTACTATCTTGCCCGTTAAAAATCTCCGCTAAGGCTCCACGTGCTTCTTAAGTAGAAGAGACCTGCCTCAGTCTTGTAAATTAAACCCATCTTTGAGTTTACGACTGACAACTGGGAAATACACTTTTCCAATAGAATTCATTAGTGTCATGCTTTCCACCTTACTAAAGTACGTCTGGTGAGTCCCTGATTTAACGGGCGAAGCTAAGGTCGAGTAATACATGCCTGCAAATGTAACAGTCATTCATTTTGTAAGCAAAGTAGGTCATAACCAAATATACACGCCAGACAAATTGAGAGGTAAAGTTATGTTATACTGCTTTACATTTTCGCCAAGCACTGGGATTAAATTACGCTTCTATGGAGGAAACATTTTAGTTTTCTAGGGGTCTCTTTCAGGTCTACATACACATTCCGTGAGTAATGAGCACAGGGCTTAGTAAAAATGCACTGACGATTGCCATACTTGAATTGTTTTCTCGAAAAGTTCTTGGGTTTAATTTTATTCTGAAAAAATCAAAGGGTTTCTGTAAGGCTAGCCTCAAGTCTTGTTATTGATTAGTATCACAATTAATGAATAAAAATATGCTTCCCAAAGACCGGAAGGCTTCATGGCTCATTACTCAAAGTGTAGGTATCCCCGACCACCATTTGCTGTATCCTTTCGTCCAGTAGATGGAAAAGGGACGCCACCCCTTTATTCTAAATGAAATATTGAAACGATTTATCACACATGGTAAAGTTTAAATTTTTAATGTAAAAGTTAGGTGTGATATTGTAGACGCTTTTAACACATACTTCTCACATTCTGGTACAGAAGAGTTACCCCAGTGTTAACCCCAAAGGTGCTAACTAAATCAAGACTGGATAAAATTTCATTCATGCAAGCATTCCATCGACGATTACTACGTATCATATGCCCATGCCAAGCAGCCAAGCATTACCATTTACAGAACTGATCGAAAGAAATATCTTTTTGAAGCTTTTTGCTATTAGTTCCATATCCCTGATGCTAATATCCGCACTTTTCAACAGATTCACAGAAAACGTACAAAGAAGGTACGATAGACGTACGAATAACAAAAGCTGAAGACAAACGCCTAAAGTGACAATTACCATGCACCAATTAACTTTGCCAGAGAATTTCGAGAATTGGAGTAAAAAACGACTCCAGAAGTTCGCAAGAAGACACCGACAGAAAACGTGACAGGCAGTAAAACCTGTGGAGGCAAAACGAGTGCATGGAAGAGATGGCAAGTGAAAAAGACGCCGTGCTGGTGAGTCTATGATGGATTATCAAAAAAGAAAGAGGGTTCACCCTCACTCTAAAACCTAAATTAATCCAAACAATGTTAACTAGTCATATTCTTATCATTTTTAGTAAATTTAATATCATATGACTGATTAACTTTATTTTGACTAATTTATTTCAGAGAGCTTACAATTGAGACTGGTGCTTTCCAAATGATACCATTGAAAAGTAGATTGAACTAAATGCAGATTAATTTCCTCAGCCTACTTACGATTTGGACGGCAACGGATCATGACTTACAACGAGACAAATAAACATTCTGAGCTGAACGTTATTTGGTTTGCATACTTGATTTGGTGTTGAATAAATGATTTGGTTTTTATTTTGCATTACTCAGAAATGATTATCGAATCACTTTTCCGTTGTAAACGTAAAACCGATAAAATTTCACTAAAATGTAGGCCTTTTGATACCTTGTCCCACCCAGAAAGTAAGTGATTCAAAGACGTGTTATTCAATTTGAAGAAGTAAACCCTCTGCAGTGGGCCTAAAGATAATCCGTTAATTTGTGAGAGCGCTCTTGCACTCGAGTCAACGAGCATGCGATGCTGTTTTTTTTTTTCAAGTGGTTACCTGTAGTTTGAATCGTCGGCACTCCTTGCGAAAAATATTGCGGTTGGGCAGCACGGGTGTATTGAAGGCGCACCACGTGTTGTTGGGTAACTAACAAAGTTACAGAGAAAGATAGTTTGAAGAGGGTAACACCAAGTGACATACATATTGACAGTTTCGTATAACATACGACATTTTTTTATCCAAGACTGCTAAAAAATAAACATTGACCAGTAGTGTTCAACCAGTTCTGAAGGTGATCCACATGACATCAAATGAATGGTGAAAGTGAGAGATCAGAAAATTCCCGGGGGGTTGAGGCGAAACTTTTATTTTTCACGAATGTTTCTCTACCCCTACTTTTCTCTAATTTAAGCAATCCCATACTTGCTCCATGGAGGTGGAAGGGAGCTCACACGCTATTATGCCAAGGTCTTGATCACAAAGGAGCGTGTTATCAACTAATGGTTTAGCATCTATTATATCAATGCAATAAAAACCACAAATACCAGTTTGCATTGAACATGGGAAATGAAGTACACCAATCACCTGAAAACCACAAATAACTATGTCATTCACTCGTGCCTCACAGCCTGGTTGAAAACTACTGGCTGTATACTTAGATTATTGTTATCATATTTTGTGAAACATTACTAAGCTGGTGGAGAGTTATTAAGCTGGTGGAGAGAATAGTGAAGAAGCATCTTTTATTAATAGAAGCGCCGCATGTCCTTCAACAAAGCGACACAATCAGGTGGCACATATCAGACAGAACTGATATTTTCCTATTTCTATATTTTAATTTGTTAACTTATAAAAGTAAGAGAGAATAGAAACATTGAAACATTCTTGTTCACTTTTGTTGCAAAGATGCCCTTTTAGCGTAATCAATAATTAACGGGAAATTCTTAGTTTTTTTTGCCAGAATATGAGCTTAATTGTTGACAAATCGTGGTAAAGAAACACACTTACATTACAAGGTTGCCAAGCGGTAATAGAACCTGGCATCTTTTCCTTTATCAACTTACAAGTTAGCAGAGAGAGGCAAATAATGCGAACAACATGTTCTTGAAATAAAGACGAGTATCTCATTAGAGGCTTGAGATATTCAAATTGTTACAGTAACAAGTACTTAAGACTAAATATATAATCTTTGCAAATCATTCACTGCATGCGTCAGAAATTATTCGCCTTGTACAATACCTATTTTTGGTAAAATTCATGGGTTCTGCAACATCTGGCAGTCATGTAACAAAAAGGGCATCTGCGGAGACTTATAAACTTTTATGTGCAATGTTCCTTTTTGCATTTCACTCAATTATCAAAAACATCTACACATACTTACATAACAAATTCAACCTACAAAACAAATTGAGACCAGATCTGTTCGGGTTGAGTTGTTCATGTCACTGCGAAATAATTTACTTTCATATACCTTTCTGAATAGTTTAAGCGAAAAAGAATACAATTAAAAAGAATAAGTAAGTAATCTAATGGCAACTAAACTACATTTCCAAAACTACACCTACTTTCATGTTACCCTTTTTATGAAGGAAATCCCTACCGCTACTTATTCAGGAAAAGCATTGTTTAATCCAAATAATTTGAAAATGACATGCCTGGATTTTTCTCCATACAACGTTTCTAAATTTTGGGGGGTTTGAGTTACCTACATGTTTTGTCTAGAAATAGTTTTATCTTCGAAGTAGTTTATGTTAATTAAGACATGTATGGGGTGGTAAGTAGAATGGATGTACAGAGTTGTAATAATGAAAGGGGGTGGGCAGCTGTCATGATAGTGCCACATTTAATATAGATGTATGGAGCGTTATATCCGTCTGTATAAATCAACAAATGACCAAATGATGATGCAAGCTTCAGAATACCAGCCATGCGTTTTGTTACGTGAAAAACACAAATTACTGAAGCGACGTCGATGGGACTAAAACATGAACCAAGATACAAATTCCTCTTAAACAGGAAAGTAAAGATATTTCTTTAAAATATTCATAGCTAAAAAACTTCTTTGCCATATGCATAGATAAAACATTAAGTCAACACATTACTTCTTTTTCAGTTAGGTGTGAGAGTCGAATACCACAATAACCAGATTTTGATATCTTTTCATGTTTCAATGATGGCTTTTCATATTTTTTCGTCCATCAGTTTTATCCACTTACATCCGACCGTATGAAAAGTTGTTTCGATAGAATTTAAAAGGTTGGTGCTGTGTTTTGCATCATGTGTGAAAAAGAAAAAAAAAACTACAACATGCGATCTTTTTTGAAACATTAAGGACCATAATATGTCATCTTAAGTGCAATTTCATACCTAATCATATTGCACAATGATCGGCCTTTAACTTCAATACCTCAGCATGACATACAAAAAAGGTTTGTTAACAAGAAATGATCATGGACGGTTAGGGCCTTAGAAGGATGAATCAAAATCGAAGGGTGTCATAGAAAATCTCTTATGACTTACCTTTATCTGCAGTTATTTAGGACCAAGGACTATTTGAGGTGTATATATTTCAACCATTAACTCAGTTTATAGAATTCATTTCACTGCATAATGTTTCGGTAACACAATGATGATAAAGTCCGTCACTACACAGTTATCTTGCAATGTTCACTTAGATCAAAATTAAGTTTTTCAAGCAGCAAACGTACGGTATGTCTGTACTTGAAAAGAGTTGCTGTTAGTCAATTGTAGTTATGTTCATATTCTTAGAATGAAAGGAATGTAGTCACCAGAGTATTACTTAAAGTCGTTAATGCAATAATCTTGGTTGTAACCAGTTAAATAGTCTGTGTAGTCATCAGACTCGTTTGCGTAGTCATCGGTGCATTATTTGAGTAATCATCAGTGTGATAGTCAGCATAGTCATCAGTGTAATGGTCTGTGTAGGGATTAGTGCATGGTCTGTTTAACCATCAGTGTACTAGACTTTGTAGTCAATATTGGCATCGTTTGCAGTCATGGGTGTAATAGTGTATCTAATCATCATTGTGATAATCCATTTAGTCATTAATGCAGTAATATGTGTATTTATCCGTGTAATAGTATTTGTCGTCATCTATATTGATCAGCGTAGTCACCGATGCAATCGCCTCTGCAATGTTCACACGTAGTACTAAACGTAAAAGTTGAAGTCAGAAATTGCTGCAATAATGGCTCATCAAAAACAATTCATTACAAAGTTGATGTCAGGAAAATATTTTGTCTTAGAACATCTCCAGTCTATGTTCTACCTATGGTTGTCATACGTAGTCATAATATTGGCATCTTTCTTATGCAATTAATGAAGGGCCATCTCATGACTCTCACTCTGAATGGGATTTATTCGTCCTAACCTAAATAAGTGTAAACCGCTAAGTATTCATGTGAATTTATTGCTTTGACTTCCTTCATATATTCCAAATGATTGTCCAAATGAATAATGGTAATAACGAAACTTCTACAACTACAATTCATAGTAATTTCTGTGTAACATGCAATGCATTTATTAATGCGAGGTATATACATCCGACTGATCTCTAATGGTTTTATCGGGTTACAATGTATCCTTGTTTTATTGATACTTTTCTAAGTAGTTTTGGATTGATTCAGTGACACTTCAAATCCTTGTCAAGATGTTCCAAGTAACTGGAAATTAGGGACTTTTCTATAGAAATTATGATGGTGCTGGCAATATCAAGATTGCCTTCTTCATATCTTCACAAAGTGAACTTTTCTTGATTTTCTATCATAAACATACCATTCATTAACAATAATAAATACTGTCATTTCCTTACATAATACTGACAAAATTACCAACATACGTAAAAATATTGACATATTGTATGCGTCCTAACCTCTCAATTATACCACATTTAAAAACTGTTTAGATTTTCAACAGTGAGATATTGAAGAGCCATTAGAGTTAATTCACACTATGGTGTTTCAGTTTGAACTGGGATTATTTTATGTACATAACGAATTAAGAAAATTTAATTTGCCACTACAGCTAGGATGTTATCAACTCGACCTACTCAACCAGTTATGGCCAGTGGTTAGTGATCGACTCTTCACTTACCGAAATTCTATCAATTTATTGAGTCTAATTTAACAACACCGAACAAATGCACACAAGTCATTCACTTATGTAGCCCATCTATTTCCTGGTGTCCCATGCACTTTAAAGTTCCATTATACAAACTCATTCAATGTTGGCTGTGCAGTGAATGTTTAGCATCTTTTAAGTATGTGATTGGTCGATCGTGCATGAACGGATGAAATGATAGCCAATCAAAATCTGAGCAGGTCGTTCAGTGAAAGCTTTTAATCATGTGTTCGAAGGAAAGGATGAATTTCTTTTCAACAGGTGCCGAAATGATTTAGGCGTTGTGGAACATTTATTGAAAACGGAGATACTAAAAAAAATACGGTACAAACAACCATATTGTGTAGCCTGCTTGCCTTTGTCTCATGAAATATAGAAAATAAATACAAAGCTGTAGAAATATTAGTTTGCTTTAATTTCACTAATAGAATATCAATCATATTGATGAAAATTAGATACAGGGACTTCAGAAGAAAAGTTAAGATGAACAGGCAGTTTAGATCTGACTTGGTGCACAGAGCTGCAATTTAATATAATTGCAGCTCAACCAGACACAAAATACACACGATCATAGCAGGTAGTTGCATTCCAAATCGCAGGTGCCTAGTTTTAGTATTATCCATTCAAGTAACACTGTGAAAAATCACATACATTGAGGGAATCGTACCAATCATATCTTTATCTTACCATCACCACTGCTATCCCCGTCTTCCCTGTCATTGTTCTCCTCGTCTTCCTCTGAAACCTCGGGGATGGGAACAGAAGTCTCACTGAAGTTAAACGCATGAGCTGTCTGATCATTTTCTACGCTGGAGAGAGGACAGCCGTAGAATACATCCCTTGTAATGAAGGAACGCGAGGCAAGCTCAAATACATTATTTTCATACGTCTGTATCTGTTGAGAATAATAAAAGAGGGAATGTTCATTTGCAATATGGTCACAATGAAATAACATTATTATTTGACATTCAGAATGGTACATTAATACATGAATCTTGAATGTAGTCAGCAGTTTTTGCCTGTTGCCCAATGGGAACTGCAGACTTCTCTCCTGATAGATTGTTCGTAGTATCCTATAAGACCATCATATGTAGAAAAGACTAAACGTACTCTAAACCAGACTATACATAAACTGAAGGATGAAAATGGTATATATCAAATATATAAACATATATATATATATATATAAAACTCGCTGGAGAAAGTAACCGAAACCCCCATCTCGCTGATGAAGGTTCCAGGATAACCGAAAATTTCGAATTGAATTTTGGATTATTTTGTACTCTTCAAGTCAACTAGTGATGCATTTATTTGTTTCCTGTTTTACATTTTATGTATATATATATACATATATGTGTGTGTAATTGCTTAAGTGTGGCAGATCGTCATATTTTGTGAGTGTATATCGAAAAGTCAACAGCTTTGTACCGGGAAATATTACATAAACTACAACGTACAAGTGAATGGTACACAGTTTGATGAGCTGCACTAGGACAATATCTAATTGGTAAACGCTTAAATAATTCGAATCATAATTACTGAAGTTGATGTCCGTCAAAAAGACGACGATTCAGCTGTCATTAAAATTAAACTTCAGTCAAGGTCAGAGCTACAATGACTGCTGTTAGCTGAAACAGACCGGAATCATAATTTCGTGCGATCTGTGCTCTAATTCTTGTCATTTCGATCTGATGGAGCCATAGATACCAGGTCGATCCAATCATTCCTTGCAATTTCATCAAATTGCCTTTACATAAACAATAAATATATGGACAAAAATGTATTCAGATTGATATACTATTTAATTACATAAACGCTTGAAAAACGTAAAAAAGCACGTAGAGGAAACGGTACGACAAACGATACCATTTCGTTTCAATGATATTCTTTACCAACATTGTAAAAACTATGCGTAGAAAACTACACCTTTATGTCGCTGTACTCTCAAAATACCTACTTAACATTTAGCAGTATCGTGCAGATACAAATTTATTGTTGATGTGCAGGGAGAAGCTCAATGTTAACATTCTTGAGACAGTTTCATTCAGTTGCTATATTCAGTTTTCGAGACATTAATAGCTGAAGCTAGCACATTTCCTTCTGCAAGTGAACCTGTGGTTAGCAGGTGTCATGTCATTGATTTGCGTTAATTGGCAATGCTCTGCAATTCTGTCACTCTACTGTTTTGAACTTAGAAAATTAAATTGGATATTATTGTTTTTTGCCACAGGGTAATGGGAACCTTCAGAGTATTTCTTTATCCAGAAAGTATTTTTGTATGAATGAATTTTTTAGTGTAAGAAGAAAGGTGAAGCAATGACGAAATGAATGGAAGTTAAGCGTAAACGAATGGATGAAAGTTCACTTTAACACGTATACTTGAATCTAGAATAGTCCCTAGAGCACACTGAGGTATTGCACTCGACGAATTCATGCATGCAGAAAAGGAACAAGGACATTTATCTCAGATGTTACGTTACCAAGAAAGAAAACTAACTCTCCAGTCTGGAGGCAGCACCGACCTAAGCGACTTTCACTAAACTACGGAGGTTCTGTTTCAGTCCCCTTCTCACTGTAGCCCAACTGAACTTGGTTCAAAATTGTTGCAAAATACTATAGGACTACCAGCTTTTCGAAAATAATACACACTTATTTCCTAGTAAATATCATTCGTTGGGCCTCTGGAGGCCACAGGGTTGTATGCAACTGACTATTTTGCTCACTAACCTGTTTCTACTGAGAGCAATAAATGATAGGTGTAGAGACATCAAAATGACGTAGTTGGATCATTGATGTAAAAATGTTCAGGCATATCCCAGTGGCATTTCACAAAGGAACAACTTCTTGTCCCTCAAACCATGTTACAATGCTCCATTTCTAACTCAGTATAACTCACCTAAAGGATCAGTTACTTTTGTGAAAAAGGAAATCCTCCAGTTCTCATCAAGATCAGAGAAGGTAATGAAAGGTGGGTACATTGCCTGAGATTCCTTCTATTTTTATCTTTCATACTATAAAGGAAAACAGAATAACCCTAAGATACTTTATAACCTTCAAAACATAAAACAAAATCTGATCTCAACGCAAAATTTAACCTCCATGAGAGTGAGCAGTTAACATGACCCTAAGGCAAGGGGAATACTCAGTAATTGTGATGATTGGGCACGACCACAGACAAGAGGAAGAATGGGCTCTAAATAATTATGATAGCGCCGTTTTTCTACAGTGAAGGGAAAAATCGACTAGGAAAACCGCAGCTATGCGAAAGAAAACACATGAAAAATGTGGTAACTCGAGTCAAATGGGGACAAAAGCAAGATTCGACTCAAAAAAGGTAAACAGTTGACCCCTTCCAAGCCTTGGGAAGATATTGAATAGAGATAAACAGATAAAAGTAATGCCTTGCTACAACAAGATGAGAAATTTGTTTTGAAATGAGCTTGATGATTCGAGTTACAAGATTCGACTCCGAAAAACTCGATTACGAGAACCGAGTCGAGCTTTAAAAAAGAATCATGTATAGGTAATATCAGGTAAATGCAATATGAAAAGATAAATGAAAGAATTAGATTCATCAGAAGACGAAATCGACCGGGAAAATGCGTGATAACTACATCTCTGGATTACATTCGACTCGGCAAAACGTGGTAACTCGATTCCAACCGAGTTATAGGAAAGAATCGCCAAGTGTTAAATGTGATACCTAAGTTAAACAGAGGGAAAAATGATTGGGGGAAAGCGTAACAACTAAAGATATGGAAATTTGATACCATAACTCAAACGTATCTATTGGAGAGAATCGATTATGGATAAATGTGCTGTCTCGATTCAAGTAGAGAAAAAAGCGACTCAGTAAAGCGTGGTAACTCTGACCATCGGAGGGATTCGACTCTCAAGGGCGGCTCTTTAGATTCGAATTTGCATTAAGTAACGCTGACCTGAGATGGGCTATTGGAAATGCTCAACAGGGAAAAAGAGATGTCTTTTCCAGGCAAGAAAAGTATTAGATACGGGAAAACGTGATGTTGTGAATCGACATGCACAGAGAAAAATTAGACTCGACTCTGGATGACTCGTACTGGAGAAATGGATCCACTCGGGAAAAAATGTAGTAAGACTCCACTAGTCCACATGACCGCTTAAAAATGAGAATAAGCCAAGATACGACGGCGGTGCAGTTTACTCTTAGCAAAGAGGCATGTTGGTATGCCATCAGTATTTTATTCAAGAACCAATTCTGCTAGCGATTACATGGATCATTAGACCTGTCAACTGAGTTTTTTTAAAAGAGAGAAAAAAAAATGAAACTTCGGTGCTTTCTCCTGCAGAAGTTTCTTAAGCAATGAGAGTGATCTCTTTATCACTATGAGAAACACTTTCTCTTTCCTTCCCTTTTGCTTTCTTCATTTTACAATAAATGTTTGGTAATTGGTTTTTTATACCTTGACAGACTAGACAAGATAAAACTCTCTTCAGGTTTCTCTTGCCTTTGCATTGCAGCATTTATTTCCTATTATTTTATGTACATAACGTTTGCATTCGTCCCACAGTGGTTTCTGTAATTTGCAAAGAAATAAAAATAAGCCGAATCTCGAACTAAAACAATGCTGCAACAGGCGTCGAAATAACTTTTATAGTCCAAGAAATCAAAAGGTACAGACTAAGTACTGATGTTTCACCAAAAATCAACGCTACTACCTCTTAAAAAAAGATTTTATTTCATGTCATGAGGGGACATGGTTTAAATTTAAACAGAATATGGGAAATGTGCAGCAAAAACGATGTAAATTGAGGAAAATTCCATGGATAATTCAAAGGATCTCAAATGAAAGGGATCATTTTTCATCACATTTCCTTCAAACCCCCAAATCCATAGCTTATCCATAAGTCAAGATGTTCCTGTTTAAAATAGGTTATTCTTGATAATTACAGACTTCCAATGGCTTCGAGGTAACAAAACATTATGTAATTCCTGCAGATTTTCGAAATCTTTTGTTGTTCTTTAAAATTGTAATTTGTCATTGAAACTTGACACCATTAAAACATTGAATAACATTCAGTTTAGATTGGGCTTAAAAGTTTGTGAGTGTAAAGGTTATGACTCTAAAAGTGTCTGCATATTTTATTTACAGGACGCTGTGAAGATTATGAAGAAATAAAAAAGATGTTCAACTAGCCTGCCGGAAAGACAGCACACATTTTTCATAATACAACGCTCTGGTGTGAATTCAATATTTTCTTTAAAAATTCGAAACTTCTTAACGCAACATGTGTTTGAGGTGGTATCTACACAAATAAAGAGAAAGCAAGTTCTTTAATTTTATGAAAATCTCATATTTTGTCAACGGAATATCCCTTTATGAAAGCGAGTATCCCTCTAAGAAAGCATATTATCGATAATTTTGCTGCACTGGGTTTTCTTTCTTCGAAAAGGGGGTTGAATAACAACTCCCTGTTCGAACTAGGAGAAAAACTGCAATCGCATAAGTCTATAAATGACCATTGCATGGAGTAATCTGAATTCAATAGGTTTCAGGTAATTGGCAGAAGCATTTCTCAAAAGATTAGGCTGTGGACAGTAAACGAAAGCACGCGAAGAGAGTTCACACCTCTAGAGTATAGGCCTCTTATAAAGGGTTTGTTTACATTTTGCGTGGTCTCCGTCAGGGAATCATGAACAAACGTACACTCGGTAGGTACATATCACGTTTCGGAGAAGCTGCAATATCAGTAGAGTCGTCTAACGTACCAGAGCTAAGGTTGCCCACAGGGTAACCTTTCATCTCACAGCTTTGATCGATAAGTTCAACGTTCTTCAGTTACACTGTTTCCACATTCTGCCCCTTTTTTGTCGAAAACGTAATAAAAATACGATATGAGCATTTCGCCTAGGGGCCATTTTAATCTAAAGACTCATTTCACATACGTCAACTTTCTAGCAGCAAATAACGGCCATGTTGGAAGAATGAACAAGCCGCGATAGTCCAAATATGGTGAGTGTACACTAATTGCCTCATATATTGAAATAATGGAGTCGGTGTTTCCACAGGTGCGCATATGCAACACACTGTTTGTACGCCTCGGAACTGTCATACCATTGAAGAAGCATGGGTATTCACAACAAACGCATCGAAATGAAGCCCTAATGCGCGCTTCTTGACAACTTTGGTAAGGCCATTGAGCTTTGACAATATTTTTTAAATTTAAAATCTCTGCCCAAGCGTTAGCAACTAGTTCCAAGAATTAAAATTACCCCCTTAGAAAAAGACGATAAACAAAAGGCAGATAATTTAAGGCACTTTAAACAGTCCTAGCAACGACTGACTATTTAAATTTTTAAAATAGAAATCTGGTGGCAACTGACTCTTTCTTTTATTGCCTATCTCACCGCGATATTTTTGTTGGGTGTTGTACGCACTACCTAATTCTACACGTGCCCAGCATGCAGAATGCATTGCAAGCATTCTACATTTCCGTCCAAAATGACATGGTAAACAAAGCATGACGTCACTTGAAGCGGGCTTTATTCATTGATATGGCTTCTTTAATGAGTCTCCAGAGCTTTCGCCCCTACTTTGCAATGATCGTGCATGGTTTTTTCATGAAAGGCAAAATTAAGAGGGGGAGATAATGGGGGTCTAAAGTCTTAGAAGGATGATCAGTTGTTCCTAAACAGATACATGTTTCAGCTTCATCATTTTGAAAACAAAACGTATTGGACGAGTGATTAAGGGGACCGGTTTACCTCTTCCAGAAAACAACAACTCTATGAAAGTAGCAATTCTGTATGTAGTGTTTCATTCATCTCCGAGAAGGCCTATAGTCGGAGCGGGGAAGTGGATACCTCTATAGAAGTTACCCTGTAAAGTGTTTAAACACAAAAATTATTTTCTTCCTAATGGATGTTAACATATTTCAACCCTGAAAAATATTTAGTCTCCTGGAGGATATCTCTTCCCCTCAGTACTAGTGTTATGGCTTAGTGGATAAGGTGGAGGAAGTGGTTGCGATGAAGTTTAGCAATCCGGAGGTTCCGGGCTCGATCTCCGGCCGGGTAAAAGATGGGATTTTCATCCAAGAACATTCTACGGTGTTACCATCTTGGCTGACCTTTCAAAAGAAACCAAATTTGATCTTACTTATTGAGTTCGGCAGTCACCCAACGTGAAGTTGTAAATTACAAGCTATAGGCTGCCTCCACGTTCTTTGTGTTTGATTTGCCCCGTAAAATACTAAACTCAATAGTCCCTCAATACTAAACTGCCTGGCTACGGGTCAGTCTACTACAAGCGTCCTGACTAAAAGTTAGTCTGATTTTGTCATTCATTGCATGAAGAAGTTGCATTTTAATGTTTCAAAACAACATCACTAATGAAATAATTTAATTTCAGTCGTTGGAATCATGACGACATTGCTATGCTTTACACTGATATATTTTGTAGAATAGATAAACAGCCATGTAGAAGGGTGAATGTACGTCACTTTCGTCAATTTTAAAGTCTTATAGAACTTGGCGACAGAGTAATAAAAATCCAATTTGAGTTATTCGAGAATTTTCGCGAAAAGGGACATCCCTTGAAATTAAGTTTTGCTTTCAGTTTCACGACGATGGGTTTAGCCAGGCCAACAACAAGTGATACGTTTATCGCCAATGGAACATGACAATCAGTGCAAAATTTTTAAGTGAAATGTTTCCAAATTTATTAGTCAAAGTACGATTTGTGGGATAGATAACACGGTTGGATCTTATTTTGGTATAAGAACACAAATAATGACCAATGTGGGAAGACATCTTAAATTTCGTGTTAAATTGGGACACTCTTTGTACCAATTTTATGATTTACAAATCTAGGATGAAGGTTACAGAATATGTTGAATTCACAGAAAGAAAGATAAGACTGGCAGAAACGAATAACCTTTAATGGATCGTTCATACAAAAGATAAACTATTGTAAAAGCTCGGTGAGAGATGAGGAATAGTAAGAGTATCACAGTTTCATTTAAGAGATTTAAATGGCAATAAAAACCATTGATACCCTATGTTGGTGAACAGGGCCGCCTGAGCCGGGGGATGGGCATTCCAGCCCAAACTCCCACCGATTTTTAGCTTGAAAGTTCACCAAACATTAACTTAGAAAATGTCAAAATCCAGCGGTAGAAGGACTCAGTTCCCAACCTCACCCTTGTTACCGGATGGAACTACTACGTAATAGCTGCATAGTTACAGAAACGTTCCGTCGGCCGCTCGTGGAAACTTGAAAGTCGGTAAGGTATTTTTGGCTCAAAAAATAAAGTTAAGCAAGGAACAAAGGAATAAATGAAGGGAGATAAAGAAGGCCCGATCAACCGACGAGTGATTTTCTATCATACTTGCAGCTGCCTTTCCCCGGTTAAATTGAAAATATATGTACATACACACACATACACACACACACACATATATATATATATATATATAGTAATGATGTCCACCATAAAGTCCATGGATCCCAAACTAAGCAATAATATCAAGTGCAGTATGTAGACGAAAAGGCTAGAGTCATATTGGTAGCGCAGGGATTTACCGAAGAGGTTGTAGCGTTCCGAGGCAGGGTCATTTTTGAGGTGTCAGCATACAAGGAATAACAGCGTTCATGAAGTTTCCATAAATTTAATGAGGTCATGTCCCTATATCCTTTATATCGCCTGTGGTTTTCAATTTTGTTTCACTGGTGTTCCCGACAAAATTTATAATATGCGAAGGGGCACCGGCCTCTCTTCAGTTCCACCCCATTTAGGGGAAATGATTCTCTCTTGAACTGTCCACAGGCTGCATTTTCCAAACTTATGGCTGCGAAAAAATATGAGTCTACTACCTGTAACAACCTTACAAATGGAATCAAATCTTACGGAATGTACCAAATTTGGCCAAATTTCTTATAGCTCTCAAGGGATACGTGAGGACGTATAACATCCATTTAGACCAAGTAAACATGAATCTTACGTATTTTTGTCTGACAAGTGACATTCACTAGGGTGTCTTATCACTCTCTGCAAAAGCATTACATCTCTCAAAACTCGTGGTCTCTAAAATAAACGTTTTAGGTATCATTCGCATTTTGTTGCATAATCTGACAACTTTTAACAGCAAAAGTTTTTAAGGGCAGTAACTCGATCCTAAGGAAATGGGAGGTTGACCCACTTTTATTTCATGAAGAAAGGTTAGTAAACAAATGAAATGGACAGCCTCCTGCTTTTACGAAAGTAATCATTAATTTTTGCCAACGCGACTTAAGTGAGACGTGTCTCATATGTATAGCACGTATCTGCAATACCTAATATGAAACATTTTCTGTGAAGTACTTTTGGCTGGACGCCGATGGGCAAAACCCGAAGATTACCCCGAAGGAGGTGCTCCTTAAAGGGTATGTCCCCGAAGGGAAAAAACAGAACGTGATCAAGTCCTGGACCTTCAGACTTCTACGTCATGGGTCTGCAATGTGTGGTCTCGTTCAAGACTGGCCGAAAAGAGCAGATACACATGATGACCGAGATACGATCTAATGTAAACTGTCTCATCAATTTTATTAACCTTTGGTTTACAATACTTCTTATTATAGGATTGTAGGCTAGTATCTGATTTCCAATGTATTATTTCCAGCTTAAATCGGTCTAAAAATGTACAGGGAAACCAAAGTTGCTCTGAAACACTAACAGAAGATCAATTCAAAAGAACGGATACTATGTGTCATTTAACGTGGACGTGATAACAAGAAATGTTGAATACTAAAACCGTCCGATCATTCTAACAACAAGCAATACCGGTACATCATCAGCGATGGGTATCATCGCAGAATACTTCATCCTAGATCACATGAGTAAGCCGAGGATGGTCCTCAAACAGCCCGTCATGATCAGAAAAGTGCTACAGATTTACATTGCAAAAAGACCCGAAGAAGTCGGATGTAATGCAAAGTGATATTTATCGGCTATCGTCTTTACTGGTTTCCGTGCTGAGAATACAGCGGTACATAGAGCGAGGACGCTCTTAGCCTACGCGGCAGCTCTATGGCTTCTCCTGCAAGAGTGCAGCCACCGAGTAACGAGGAGCTAAACATATACTAGCACTATAGGTGAAGCCTGTCAGTTAAAGCGAGGGTTTAGTTTCCTACCAGGAAAAGAATTCCTCTGCCTGCAAGAATATACAGACGTAAGTTAATTGACGTTAATGAAATAAAATATTTATGGACAAAACATGACGGCTCATCGTGGCACACGTCCAAATCAATCTTTATCATGGCAGTTGTGAAACCTACCATACATCATGCGGAGATCCTCATGTATACCCAGCAGGCTAATTAAAGAAGTAGAAGGGGACATCTCTAGGACTGTCGTGATATCAGCTCAACTCAGTTCTTTCTGACGAATATCTTGACAGCATTATCTGTCAAATAGTTGCAATGACATACCAATTCATTTTGTTCACAATGTGACGTAAAGAAAATCGGTATTCTTGAAACATAAATAATACTACCGACAAAATAAAATTTATCTTCCGTTACATGATAGCAGTTACAGGAATGAAAAGCATTTGGACAAAGGGATAGTTGTCATTAATTTTAGGCTAGAGAATTTTCCATCTTTTCGTCTTTTGATTCTAAGTAAGCCTCAGTTATGTTGAAACGACAAATATAATTCCAAGCGTAATGCTAGCTTATGAACTTACGCATAAGTTGAAGATATGCAGGCTACCGTTTTCTACAAAACGTGTATTTTGTCATTAGTTTTAGGCTGCAAATTATAGTTCATTTAACGCAACTCACTCAGACTTGATCTCATCTGCAAACACACTGAACTGAAGAAGCTACAGAGTTAAAGTTTGTTTACACCATGTAGTTTCCCCTTCAAATAACCATCTTGTAGTAAATGATATGTGCACGATTAGTTACATAACAAATCTAAGGACGGACAGTTCAACAGACATTTATTATATATATATA
>WURT03022169.1:0-11846 GCA_009936505.3 Holothuria glaberrima | reverse complement strand
AGCAATTCTGAAGCAGTTAACATCAATTCAACTTCACAGGAAGATAATTACCCTTACCTTGTGTTTAACGAGCAATCACCATCACAAGACATTTAATAAACACTTCGATAACAAGAGTCATTTTAACTTTATCAGAC
Source organism: Holothuria glaberrima (assembly GCA_009936505.3). NCBI lineage: Eukaryota > Metazoa > Echinodermata > Holothuroidea > Aspidochirotida > Holothuriidae > Holothuria > Holothuria glaberrima. Next base: position 11,709 of record WURT03022169.1, on the reverse strand, counting down.
ATACAACAAACATTGGTGATCAAAGGTTCTCCTACCGCTATCCATCCTAAGTATACAAAATGCATCAAATAAATAATCGTTTAATATTGATGTTTCAATAATGAGCATGCATAAATTGGGCTTACACTGCATGGTTTACTTATAATTCTTCAAGATAAAGAATTCCCTCTTTGCATGAACTATCATCCTTACTGTTGAGTCCAAAATTATCGGAACAGTTCTATGTACAATGAAGGTTCTACTGTTCTACTATTCATTACTTACATACATGCTTGAATGCAAAACTGTTGAAAGCACTCCTAAAATGAAATAATTTTCTTTTACACTTCCTTTTGATAGTCCACCACTTATTTATTTTTCCACTGACTGTCTGCCTGTACAAGGAATACCAGAGCAGAACATATACACATAAGTCAGACCTTATTTTTTCAACTTACCGACTAAGATTGAACTACTTCCTCGTAAGATAGTTTTAACCAAAACAACTTAATATTAAACAGATGTGGGCAGCAAAGGACTTAAAGCAAGGTTAAGAAAACAAATAAGTGCTGGAGTCATGAGAAATTATGAACCCAAAAAAATTTAGGCCTGAAGGAAAAATTCAGAAAGGTTTGTGAAATGGGGAAAAGATGACACAATGTCTATTACATTGAATAAATGTCTGAAAGGCACATTCTTAAAACTCGACTTGTTTTATTTTCTTTCCTTTCCTTTTTCTTTTTTCCCCCAGAGAGCAATTTTCTTTTTCTGAAGCAAGTCCCTTTCTATTGTTTTTATAGAGCAGGTGGGGCCATCAGGTACTATGCCAAACAAACCATTCACTGTGAATCAAGATAAGTGCAAAGTAAATGACAACAAGTATGAAACACATTTTTCTTTTCCCTGACTGTCATTCCTCTACAACTACCTCTTTATATCCCATCTAAGGAAATTTCAAAGAAAAATTTCATAGAAAAAAAAAATGTCACATTGTCAAAGATTAATCCTCCATAACTTCCTTCAATTCTACTGGGGTATATTAAGGCCATTGAGTCAAACTCTCCCAAGCTTCTCAATGGTTAAGCAGAAGGTTTGTTATTCCTCAGGTAATAAGAATGTGCCATGTGAAACACTTATTTTAAGTTACCTGAATATTCATGAGTGCCCATCTTGAGAAGAAAAACCCAGCTTCTGATTGCCCCAGTCAGAATCAGAGTAGAGTTATAAACTCACAAGCTTATACAATTGTGTGAAAGTTAACTGCAACTTAAGCTTTCTTAGAGCAAACTTATTCTAATGTACTCTACAAAACACCAGGCTGGATTTGACTTTTTTTTCTTCCAAGATGGTAAAAATTTTCCTTTTTGATAAAAAGAACACCTTCCTTCCCATTTCTGGTACCACCATTACTTCAGTCACTCTCCACAGCTATAGTGGCAAGGTAACGCAATCATCCAAATTATCTCTCTTTTTTTAGGTTTTATTGAAATCCTCCTTAATATTGCAAAAAGGTGGAAGATATATTTCAGTTGGGCCTTACACTAAAAACCCCCATCCTGAAAGGGTAAAATTGGAAAAAACACAGAGTTGGGGTTTCTCTGATACTTAACAACCAATGAGAATTAGAATTATTCCAAGGTATGTTGAGAATATTAAATATTTTAGTAAAAATTCTCACTTCAACCATCATTACAATTGGATAATCTCAAACTTTCAAACCCAGCCTGCTGAATCTCCTAATCTTGTTATCTAAGGAACATTACCTTGACCACTTGTCCCCATTGGTCCAAGTTTTTTCGTTGAGCCTTGGTGAAATGGTCCCGAACTTTTTTCTTTCCCGCACTTGTGTGTACTTGTTCAAGCAGGGTTACTGTTAGAGAAATAATAGTTTGCCCTCATAAATGAGCAATGCAAAATAGTGATAATCCAAACAGATGACTACTTACACTGAAAAGAAATGTAAAACTACTTCCACAGAGACAATAACCAGGACTTTCCATTTTCTTTTCAGTGCCATTTTCCTGACCTTACATTAGATTTTCATAACTTACCATCACCAAACAATCGGTCCGTACAATTCTATAAAATCATGATGGTGCCTGGTGCAAGAAGAACAAGATTTCTCTAAACATGAAACTCCTTTATCAACATTCCCTGACTTTTCAGTAATTTTATGCTTCCACAAAATTCCTTATTCTTTCCTGGATTTCCTGATGAGAGGTCACTTCTAATGCCCCTCCAAGTTTTGTCTCGTTCTAGAAATCAGCCAATCAATAGACTCACCTGACAAAGTTTCTTCAGCCACGTTCCACATTAACATTTGTCCAATAAGTTGGATTGAAAATTGAGGTGTCATCTTCCACAGGGGTAAGAAGGGTTACTCTTGCCCTGTCATGAGACGTGTCATTGGTCGTACAAAATGCTACCTTTTGAAATTACATACAAGTTACTTCCCCTGGGTTTTCTGATGTATGGTAGGGATTTCCCATAGGAATGTGGAGGTAAGTTGTAAAGAAAGATTCAAAGAGTGGCTCAGAAATGTTTGGGTAGACTGTAAACACTTCTCCAGCTCCATACCATGGGTTGCACAAGCCAACAACCATAATCTCTCCTTTGACATGTAACTATCTAATCACTGCCTTATCTTATCATACCTCTAGCCTACATAATAAGCAGTACTTTTGGAGGTCCTGACACCACCATAAAAAGCCAAGAATATTAAGTTTACAAAAATTAAAAATAATAGAACCATTACATTTTATTTACTGTCCATCTTAAATAGCACACAATTTTATATCGTACTATTCATTTTAAAGCAGCTTTTTCAGTCTCCTTCCTACATATGTGACTACATACAAGTAAGGAGAGTGGTTCAATACAAACCACTCACTAACTGTTAACAGGCTTGTTTGACACAAGACTACTTTGCTTTTCAATATTCAGTGTTGATCCTGTTGTACCTAAGAGTTCCTTCATAATTTACTTTGCATCCACTCAGCCACATCCTCTCCCCCCTCCTCCTTAAACAGACACATCCCCCAATCTCCCTAAACAGACACATAACCTGCATGAAGGGGAGTTTGCACTAAAAAGGAGTTGCCTCCTGCGCCTTGTTTTCTTAAACTAAACTAAACTAAACAAATCACACTATCCTTTGGACAGACAGCTATGTGTGACTAAATACCACTAAGTCGCAATGACAAAAGGATGTAGACCTACAGGCTTGGGTACTTCCAAGCAAGGAATTGTTGTAACCCTTGTTATATCTGTTGTAGCCCATGTGTAATTAAACACACTGACACTGCCATTCATGACTGTCACTAATATCACCCCACTGGGACCTTTGATCTCCTGGGGTATAGAAATACAAGATTTTAGCAGGAGCGACACAGCCCGTCATATGCACACAATAGAAAGATTCCAAATGTCTGTGTAAGCCACTTTAAATGAAAGTCACCTGATGTGAAGTTGTAACCAAAGACCATTTTACACTTTTCTCACTCTTTTGATCACTTAGCATCATAACCTAACTTTCCAAAGGCCTAAATTCTTGTTTTTATTGGTTCAACAAAAACTGTGATACAAAAGAAGCTAATAACAATAGAGCAACCCCATGTATTTAATCAATACAATTTAACGTACCAATGTGATCCCTGCTATTAAACACTTGACTGTGAGAATCTGAGTAATGCATAATTAGGCCAAAGAGAGTCATAGGCGATAAATACATCGGATGAAAGCACAGATAAGTGACTTTCCACTTTGACTTTGTAGTTTTTAACAAAGACCTGTCCCCAAATCTTCACCTTACTTACACCCACCTGTGCCACTCCTTTTGTTAATTGCAATCTAGAGTTTTACACCTCGGTGACCATAATTCCAAAATCTTGGAATGATACTTTAATTGACAAAAACTTATTTTTGACGTTACACCTTGCCAACAGTCCAATCTTCACAGGTGTCAATGGGCAGATAATAAAGGCAACATATTATATAAAATACTTTAAACCTTTTCAGAGATAATATCACATCCAACCAATTGCTACCAAGAAGGGAATCTGTTGTTGCCGGTGCAAGAGCTTTGATTATTGAAGCAATGAAGCATTACCTACTTATTTTCTACTATTTAACAAAGACTAAAAGCAGACAAATATGTTTTTGCCAAAAACACTATTAGTCTTCTATAACTAGCACAACTGGATAGGGACATGAGGCAATCAAAAAGGGGTATAATTAGTTATGAAGGGGTATACAGTCTGTTTAACAAGGGCTATAATTATCCACTGATCCCAGAAGGCATGCAACACAAACCTTTGTTGTTTACAACAATTGCACAAAAGGCTTTGTTTATGTTGCTTTAATAAACATCTATTCTTTGTCCCATTCAGATACGTTTTACATTCAAACTACCTGTAGAGACGGTATTCATTTTATAAAATGATGCAAACTATAGCTTGCAAAATCTTTGTTCACATGCAGACAAAAGGGTAATCTAAAAATGAAACCTGACTTTTTGCCTCCGTGAGTGGTGTAAAAGTGAACACGAGCTGTTGTAACACATTTGAAGATGTGTACACTACTATGGCAATGATGAAAGTTTACCACCAATAGACACTTTTCAAATAGCAACTACAAAGGATTATCAATAGAGTTTTGGTATGCATTGTTTAAACCAATGAAATTTTACTGTGGCCACAAATGATGGCCACCAAAACTTTGTCCCATAATACTTTGTTTCTGCTATTTGAAAAAGGGTCAATGGCCTTGACTGTAACCTGTACTGCCATGTGCATCATTTTATTTTGTTTCCTTAAAACATAGAAAATATATCTATAGATATTATGTGTGTCTATATTGACAACATTCCTAACAGGCAAGGCTGGCCTAGGATGAAGGGAAGACCAAATCTAAGAAGGGTGCAGTCTGTGTATGCGCTCTACACACCATGCACCATATACCATCATAATTTCCAGGCAATATTTGTCACACAAGGGTGTTCATTGTTTTTTTGTTTTTTTGAACATTCAAAGGAATATTTCACATGCATTTAGTTAAAAGTTTCCCAAACACAACCCACCCACAGCTAAAACATCAGAACACCGTATTCCGGAAACTACCTATGCGTGTTTAAAATAAAGTTACTATGAATACCTGAGTCATAGGATTTGTCAAAGGTTTTTGTTGCTGTATTTCTGTCTCAACAGCCTATAGATCTCTTCCTCAATTACAGCTTTTCTTTACCTCATATGCTTTACTGTGTGAATCCTGCTGCTATTGTTATCTCTGACAGTTATCCATCACCACCACTTCAGACAGTCTACAAGCTTTGTTTAACTATTAATAGACCTTAACAGTTCCTGTGGAGGTTAGCACAGTTTTAGAGAGCCCTCACATTCACAAAATGACAAAGCTTCAGAATGACTTATTTGTTGATAGTTCTTGCTGTATTATTAATAGTAAAAGTTTTTATCATACTTCCAGCCAGACATCAAATACCTCCTTCTCTAATTGTGGCAGATTACATTAACCATGCAGGAAATAATTGAGTGGCTAAACATGATTGCAACCAGAACTATTCAAGCAGACCACACTGCACATCAATGCAAGCAACAGTGGACCATAATTTAACAAATCACTGTATGATGGAGAGAAATGATGACACCCATCTACTTAAAGGGAAAATGCAGTCCCCCCCCCCAATTTTAGTTAGTGCACCCTGGTACACTAGTTTCGGAATGGCTCATATCAACCATGTAACAATATTTTTTTTACTTATTTCTTACATTTATGCAGAATAATTCCTTGGTTTACCTTCAATATTCAATGATTTTATCAGGAAACATTACAAAAAATACTTGTAAGAGAAATAAGAGGAATCTGTAAGATTAAGCAGATTTTTGCAAATAAACTTGGGGCGACTGCCTTCTCCCTTTAAGCCTATTTATGTTTATTTCAACACAAACAACATGAATTTTGAAAGCAGTAACAGCATTTGGTTTTTCGACTCAAAACTGCCTATTGAGTATGCCCTGTCACAGCCTTTAACTAATTCTGCTCTTTAAGTTTCTTTCAGATTCTTACTAATACCAAAATGGAACACATGTAGGTTCACCTTTGTGCTTACATAAACTTTAACCTTTTCTAAAAATAACTCATGTACTCAACCACTTCTAAGAGATATCTCAGATTGCTCGAGAGCAAATGTCATGACAGCTAATAAGATCATGTTTATTTTCACACATGCTTACCCCCTGGTAAAAGTAAAGTATGCACAATGCTGACAAGTTCCTCAACATGAACTTGCCCCAACTTGACTCAGCATACTCCCCTATGCCAATTCCTATGAAGCCAAGGACACTTTACCTACAGTAGGTCACTCATCTCAGTGTTTTGCTGTTTGACTCTCTATTACATTTAAATAAGCCTTCTTTGGTTATCATGCAATAGGTTCACATCTTTATGCAATAGGCACATACAGTACTTTCCAGTGGACAAATGACAATGCAGTCATAACAGGCTTGGCACTAAGTTAGCTTTATAGGAGAGTTACGATGCCATTTCGATTTCAACATGCCATGCAAAGAGAAAAGTCCCTTTTCATGCAAACACCTACCTCTTTCCTTGCTAAGTTATGACACTAAATCTGCTCACTAAACTTATTGCAATGGAAGCCATACACTGAGGAACGGACCTAACTTCCCACAAGTTAAGTTACAAGAACATACTCTCTTTCTAAAAGACCACTCTCATATTATAGCATGCTTTATTTTTATTATTTTACTAAAATAATCAGTCCTACGTTTCTTCCTGACTTCTTCCTCTCTCCCCTTTGACCTACCACCAATTTCTTTTTTCTACAGAATGTAATCTTTCCTCCTCTTTTGATGAATTACCATGCAGACTGTGATAATCTTTCATACATTTGTAAGTAAACATGTTAAGTCTTTAGCAAGCTCAGTAAACCTAATATGACACTACCATAAAGGATCAAGACAACTACCTTCAAAGTCGTAACATGTCCTTGATATGAATTTCCCACATCCATCTTGGTGCCAGGAAATGCCAATACTTGAGAAAATGTAAACAGCCATGATGTAATTAGTGCCTCCTACCACATACTGAGGGCATTATCTGTCTGTATCAAATACATTATTTACCAGTTTCACCATTAACAAGACTCCAACATGAGCCAAAACAAACGAGAGATAAAAACAGAGATAATGGAATGAACTTTAAACCGTTCTGCACTCACTAGAAAATGCTAGCAGAAAACGGATTACTGCAAAAACCGCGTCACAAAACTGTTTCCAAATTCTCAACTTTGTGTACTATTTTTATCTGTGACAACAAAAAATAAATCTTTCTGAACAGTATAATTTGGACAAAACCATCACTACAATCCCTCATATGTGTGTCATTTGAATCAAAATGAAACCACACCCAAAACAGAGTGGGCCCTACCATCAATTAATACTTACGCTGCATGACAATACCACGTTTGCAGTTGATGTACTGTTGTCTTGCTTGCTCAAATGCTTTATCCGACTGAGTCTTCTCATTCTGAAGTCTCTTCACATGACTATATTAAAGAAGCAAATAGGAGAGACAGTGTTAATGGCAACGTTCATATTAAAAAGAAACATTTAAACTAAGGCAACTTTTCTCACAGTTCTGTGAGAAACTTACTTTGTTTCTGCATAAAGGCCAATTCATACTTCAGTGTAGCGCTACAAACCTATAGAACTTTTGACACAGTTCAACTTTGAGCTATGTTCATGACTGGCTCAGAAGAGCAATGGATGACCATATGTGCTTTTTATAACTTTCTAGCACATGAAAATTTGGAAGGGTAAACCAGCTCTTAAGTGTACCTAAAGTCCAACATTTCAAAAAAGTACAGTATGCTACAAAGCTTGCAAAATGCATCTACAAAGTTCAACTCCCATCTTCACAGGATATTTCGGAGTTGAGATACAACATGTTGAAGGTTATGTAGTCAATGTAGATGTTATTTAGTTAAATGAGGTTTTACGGCTCAGTGTGTAACCAAATGGTTTAAGTCGGGCTGGCCACAGCCTTTTTTCCAGTTGTGGCTCACTGACTTGTTTTCCCTACTTCATTGCTTATGCTGAGCACCAAGCACAATGGCAGTAGGTTCCATTTTTAAAATCTATGATATGACCCAGCCAGGATTCGAACTCCTGACCCTCCGGCTGCAAGTCAGATGCTCTAACCACTTGACCATACAGTCGGTCTTTAGTCAGTGTAGAATGGTAGACAGTGAAATAATTTGTGATGTCATTCTTGTACTACTCAAATTACCATCTTTGTGTTTCTTTGTTTTTTCGAAAGCCAAAGCACCTTGTGCCAAAATGTGATCACTGTCTTACTATTTTAGGGTGACTTGGCTATACAAGCTCTCTCGATACAATATGCTATGCAAGAAAACAGTAAATATTCAAGGTCATATCAACATCTTAATATCAAATGAAACAAAAGCAGGTAATGTGACTTGTATGAGAAGGATGTCAAAAATTATTGCACAATCAACTATTTCAAATTCAGTAAGTAAATTTCAACATTTTAAATGGAGAACGCAGTCCCCCCATTTTGAAGCTGTGTACCCTGGTACACCAGTTCAGGAATGGCTCCTATCAATCATGTGACAATATTTTTGTTACTTATTCCCTAAATTTATGCAGAATAACTCATTGGTTTACCCTCAATATTCAATGATTTGACACAGGATCATTACGAAAATACTCGTGAGAGAAATAAGAGGAGATCTGTAAGATTTAGCAAATTTTTGAAAGTAAACTTGGGAGACTGCCTTCTCCCTTTAAATCTCAGAAATGGAGTATTAGCTATGAAAATGCAAGTTGAATAAATGAAATTCATTTTCCAACCTCTAAAATGTATATTCTTTTAATTCAAGACTTTAAATCCACTTTGCTAACTTGCTGATTAAGGCTAGCTATAAAGTAGCAGAATAATACTGCATTTTTTTTTCCTTTTGTTTCATTTTTGGATTCAATTCTGATAAATATTAGAGAAATCCTTTTAACATAGTCCTAATGCAGTAAGGATTCAACTCCAATGAAATCAAATTAACAGCTATGAAATCGAATCAAAATCATATCAAATTATATGAAGTTGGAACAATTAAAATACATACCTGTTGGTAAGTGAAATAAGTCGATAAAAGTGGTTTGATGTTATAAACCAGCAGAATAACCCTGCAATTTTTCGTTATTTTTAGTTTTGGGGTTCAGCTTTGATAAATGTTACAGTAATCCTTTAAACATAATCCTAATGTAGTAATGATTCAACTCCGATGAAATCAGACCAACAGCAATGAAATCTTATCAAAATCATATCAAATTACATCAAGTCAAATAAAATAAAATATATACCTGTTGGTAAGAGATATAAGTCGATAAAACTGGTTTGCTGTTTTCTTGTTGCACTGCCCTTTTTCCAACCATGATATGATGACTTGAATGGCTTCTCCCAAGATATTGTCTTCTGAAATTGTACGGAAGAAGACAAGTTTCAGGCTCAGTAACTGTTTTCAGCTGTTATTCTACACAATCGAAAAGCTCACTTTTCTTCTGAATGGACATGGCATTGCCATGCTACAAGGATGTCAAGCATGTGCCATACTCATATCATTAATTTGAACTTGTTATTTTAAAACTGAACATTCAATGCCATTTAAATGGATAAAGGCACTTACATGCGACCAAGGACATTGTAAACTGCCAACCAAATGAAGTAACTTTATGCTTACCATGAACTACCAAAGAAAAAAGTGCCTGACAAATTTCTTTTAAAATTATTCCCAATGGTTGAATGAAATAGATTGCCTAAAGGACTTTTTCTTGCCAAACATTCTGAATGACTAAATACCTTTGATGCACTCAGTAATCCTCTCCATGGCAGGGTTCGAAAATTCCATCAGAGTTAACTTCTCCGTGGGCGTATCTTGACGATGCCTCTCCATTATGATGCGACGTTGTTCTTGTTCATATTCAAACTGGTCTTGGGGATTTGCTACGTAATCTATTAGAAGCCTACTATTAAACTGGGGTGCCTTGCTATTATTGATACAAATATGCATACCTGGCAAAATGAGACGAAAAAGAAACATTCATAAATCTAAAAAATGTCCGACTCTATCTCAGTCCCCCTCTCCCAACCACCCATGGAATCTTATAATGATGCCTTTTGTAACATTTACCATTTTTCTTTATCATATTTTCTGTAGCCTCTCTTTTTCCACAGTATCTGAAGTGGTTTGTTCTATCTACTCAAACCATCCTACTTACATGCCACTATGTACACAGTCCTATCTTACTATTTTGTACTAGCTAACTTGTAGGCAAACAAATGTACACTGCTACTTCTGCTATACAGCATATCCTCTATGGCAAGGATACCTTTTTTATTTTTTCTCTCCTGTAACTTAATCAGGGTAATGTATTTTCATTTTGGAGTCACAGAAGAAAGATATTATTATTACTATTCTGATCACCACCACCACATTTTCTGTTAGAGGACTGACAAATTTGACATCCCATATAAGTATAAAAAAACCTTCGGCAAACTGACCACTTATAAAATGTAGATTTTGTGCAAAAATTATCAAAGAATATGCAGGGAAATACCACAAGTTTTGTGATACCCAACTTCTCCCTATTATTCTAAAAAAATTGAGATATATGTCAAATAGTTTGAAAAGAAAACAGGTACTTCAACAGGAAACCCACCCCTCACTCTTCAAAACAGGAAAATATGTCTGATAAAATTTTAACAATGTTTAAAAGGGAAATATTGCTTTGAAAATGCCCAAACACAGTATACAAAGAAAATACCTATTTACAATCATCTTTAAACCATTCAGTCCCACCAATTAACTCCAGCAACATCTCTTCAAAATTTTATGTAATATAAGAGTTACACATGTTGCATTATTTGAAATTTAAAAGTTAAATTCTTGAACAGCAGATAACTGAATTTCCCTGTGAGAACCTTATTTCATGAAAAGAAAGCTATCATTCAGCCTTACTTTGAATTATCTCTCATTCAGTATATATTGGTTTCAAAACATGAAAATTTCCTCTAAAACAAATGCAATAGTCTTCTTACAGTTGAAAAATTTTCAAACCCATCAAATTCAGTGGTTCTGGCATTAAAAATCCCTAACATGGGAACCCTGAGGCTGATAAGGTTACCACAGAATCCATCAGCTACTGACAATTATTCTCACCGTGAATTGCAAAAGAACGGCCAGCCCCCTCCTGGTTCACAAATCGGATTTGATAGAATGGTCCATTCCCCCTCTCCATACATTCCACTGGTCCTGCTATCCTCTCACACATGTCCCTGGCCATGTCATCTGTAAAACCATGGGGAACTCCTTCCAAAAGAATGGTCCGACAACCAAGGGGTCTTTCTCTTGGAGCAGGGAGAGCTGAAATTAAACCAAGTACTCTATGGGAATTGTCATTTTTATGTCCCATTTTCTGTCACCAGGCTACTTGTTCCATTCTCCAACCATAATCCATGTCCAATTCACATCTGGGTGATTCCGTGAGGTTGGGGCACTATTACACTTTGGCCTATTTGGGGATAAAAACCTCTCTTATTTCCTACCTGAGAATCCCAGCAAGCCATATTTGGTATGAAATTACTGGCAAGTAATTTAACCATAATGGAGAGTATTGAAAA